>JAZEWU010000023.1:7390284-7403375 GCA_036362915.1 Geotria australis | reverse complement strand
ATTTTCTTTTTCGGGTTTTTTTTATATTTATAATCCGAGCTGTGGAGAGAACGGCATACCAACAACGGGGAGACAGAAACTGAGAGTCAACGGATAGCGATGAGTTGTAACACTTAGGACACAAAAACAACAGGAAAATAATAATAATAGCATTTTATAGAGCGCCTTTTATCCGAGGGTCACAAAGCGCTTCACAAAGAAACAAAAATGAAATGATTAAGGCTGCTTCGAATTCACTGAAAGGTCGTGAAACAGGCAATCATTCCACTCACCACACCATCGTGCTCATCCCTAAAAAGAGATGTGATATAAAATTAACTCGTAGGCTTTCATGACCATTGTTATCCATAGTGAAGCTCTGTTTGTGAGTTTAGGTCATGTGAAAAAGTGTGTAAGTGTAGTGTTGGTGGAAGAACACACTTCTTCCAACACTTTGCAAAAAGATTATAGAATGGTACGTTCCGGACTTAATAAAACAAACACTTCCATGTGCAAATTATCCGCTCACGTATCAAACGCGTCACTCGCACTCATCTACAATCTGGAACACGATAATCTACGCGAGAGATAAAAACACAACAGATTATTTCCGAGATCGGATACCTTACAACAAGGTACCGTAACCCCGTAACTCACCCGTCTTGGCGAAGAAACGACGCTTGTATAATGCGGAACCGGATCTCGGCGGATAGCGCAAGGTTCTATTTACCATCAAGGAAACAGACAACGTGTATTTACATCGCAATTCCCACGCCGTTGCGCCGCGCGGGCACCGTAAGTGTACTTACGTCTCCCTGCGGAGCCCGTGAACCCCGCGAGAGTGCCTCTTGCAATCAGTCAGTGCCGCCGCTGCCCCTCCTAGACCACGCTGCCCCCTGGTATGCGGTGCCGAGGGGCGGGCAGCCACCGCGCTCGGTGGACGGCGTGCGTTGGAGGAGACATCACCATGGAGCCCGTCTGCACCCTGGAAGCTTCTCCCACACAGATCCTCTGGAAGGTTGGGCTGGGCAAGGACGGAAAGCCTGCTGCGCGGTCAGGTGGCGCGGTGGTCGCAGAGCGTCACCGAACATTGCACGAGATGCACACACAGAATCGGTTTACATTCACATATGAAGCGATGCCCAGATACGTCAGTACTCAGTATTGAGTGACGGTCATAAGAAGAATAAGCAGTGGAGGTTAGAAATACCCGGATGTTATTCGACACGGCTAGAGGCCATTGTGTGGCGGGGTCACGGTCCGAATTGACCAACTTGGAAAAAGTGCCCGAAAATTACTCAATTTGGATTTCACCTCGTAGCATCGCCCCCTACTGTGACTACTTTGGTAGTTTACTTGGCAGCACCTTGGTGCGCACCTTGTGCTGTAAGAATGGCACGAATGATCCCCATTTACTCCCCTCAGTTACCGGTAGAGCGCAACTCCTCTCCCACACATCGTAATTCTTTAAAATAGACACACAGAGATGTAGCCCACTGTTGAGATGTTTCCCAATTCGAGTTCAGTGAAGCGTGACCTGCGTGGAACCAGTGTGGAACCCTCTTTGCGGTCCCACCGAAATATGGCGAAAGAATGGCGCGAATCCCAAATGTCACCATGGTGAACATTTGGAGAATATTCTTAAAATTGTGTCATCATTTCAAAAATAGGGATTTTTTGGGAGGGGGCGGGTGATTTTAAAATCGTGATGGTGAAATTAATACAGTAATCGGGAAAAAATAATTCCACAGTTCACAATAATGGGGGAAAAAATCAGTTTCTTCCGACTAAACGGTGTAAAATGTCTGCATCAACAACACGCTACCGTTCGGCCTTATACATATTCTGCGGAGCCGTTGCACAAAGCGCAGAGGCGGAATACGTTACGAACGCCACGAGAACGCTACACGTGTGTACACGAGCGTGCCTGTGAGGTGGACGGAAGCCCGACTAGTAAGCGCCATCCATGAGTGAGCAGGAACGCCGTGAGTCACGGCACCCTGGCAAAGGTTCGTCACTCCTCTGCTTCGTTCGGTTTGGCCGGTGTTTTTAAGCAATATTTCTTACTCAGTCCGTGAGGCAAAATATGTGGAGGATGCACCCTAAAGACAGCAAAGTGACTTTGACAATGAGAATTGCTTTTCAAGACCAGCTTCATGGCAGCTGGTGCCTTGGAGCGATGGCCTATAGCAGAGGTTGTCAACCTTTTGCACCTCAAGGCCCAGTTGACCCATTTGGGTCTGGTCTCCACGGACTACTAGGTGGCGCTCGCGGCCCACTGATGGGTCGCGACCCACCGGTTGAGAATTGCGGGGCTAGTGCGCAGTCCGCATCGCTTCTGCCACGAGTGGTGGTGGCACTCGGCGTGTGTTGTGTTCGTGTTCCGTGGCCGCGTCCCTCTTCACGGAACACTTAACCACCGTGCGGCTGAGTGTTCCATTGGCGTTCCGCTCTTCATGGAACACTTGCTACCTATAATTTATTTTTGATTTTCCCATCGCGATTTATAACGGTGTTTTTATTAGCTTATTTGATCAATTATGTGCAATGCTGTGTGTAAATGTTTTGTGTTTGGTTAATTTGTTATTATTATTATTATTTTGATTTAGTAAGGTTTGGCACGTGAACAGAACGTGCCAATTCTTCACTACTTCAGCACAGCGGTATGTTGGAAAGTGAACCCACATTTACAATGGCTGTACATTATAATATCGTATGCTGCCCCTTGGAGGTAAACTATACCTTGTACAATTAACTCGTAGGCTTTCATGACCAATGTTATCCATAGTGAAGCTCTGTTTATGAGTTTAGGTCATGTATTACACCCGTCGATATGTTGGAGAAGCTGAGTGGAAGTCTCAGCGAAACGTCGGTACCATCTTTTAAGGTAAGTGCTGTGTGCTCGCTCGTTTTCTCCAACATATCGACGGGTGCACTACACTAACACACTTTTTTCACATGACCTAAACTCATAAACAGAGTTTCACTATGTATACCTTGTACCTTTAAGAGAGAGAGAGAGAAAAGCTTATCAGTGCTTTCACATTCCTTTGTGAAACCACTGCTGTGGAATTTCAGCCTGTTTAAGATGACCTGTCAGGTCGAAACACCCCCCTTTACCAAGATGGTAGAAAAAACCCACAGGACAGGAAGATTCTCGGCCGAAATGTAATTTATTCTGTGGAAAAAACTTCACGAATGCAGTTTTTTTTTTCAGTCAGGTAAGCGAGGGCACGTTCTCTGGCAATTTTCTAAATTGCGCTTATTCCATCCATCCATCCATTTTCTGAACCGCTTGTCCTAGTGAGGGTCGCGGTGACAGCAGTCCAAGGAGAGTGGACCAAACATCCCTTTCCTCAGCAACAGACTCCAGCTCTTCCTGGGGGATTCCCAGCCGTTCCCAGGCAAGCCGAAGGATATAATCCCTCCAACGTGTCCTAGGTCGGCCTCTAGGTCTCCGCCCGGTGGGCCGCGCCTGGAATACCTCCCGAGGGAGCCTTCCGGGGGGCATCCTTACCATATGCCCGAACCACTTCAACTGGCTCCTTTCAATCCGAAGAAGCAGCGACTCTACTCCGAGGTTGTCCCGGATTTCTGTGCTCCTCACTTTATCACGGAGAGTGAGCCCAGCAACCCTGCGGAGAAACCTCATTTCTGCCGCTTGTATCCGCGATCTCGTTCTTTCGGTCATTACCCAAAGTTCATGACCATAGGTGAGAATAGGGACGTAGATTGACCTGTAAACCGAGAGCTTTGTCCTAGGACCAAGCTCCCGCTTCACTACCACGGACCGGTACAGTGCCCGCATCACTGCCGACGCTGCTGCATTATTACATCGACAAATATCAAGTTTCATAACATACTGTATCTTAAACACTCAACTTGATTTTAGGAGTATTTCCAGTACAATAATTTACTTGTATAAATATATCTATGAACTGGCGTCTTATCCTGGGTATAGCCTTGCCTTGCGCGCCCTGTGTCTGCCGGGATAGGCTCCGGCTCACCGCGACCCTGTACAGGATTAAGCGCTTTCTGACAATGAATAAAATGAATGTTTACCGTGATTTATATGAATGCGCGTGTGCAGTAGCTCATGAAATTCCAAGTAAGCTGCCGTGCTTAGTTCTGCACGTAACACGCGGCAGTGACGCACAGAGCCACCGTGCCTCCCTCTCGTCCGCTTAATCCCACCAAACTCAACCTGGCTCATTCCACTATGTGTTAAGCCGGCGTACCGACGTCCCACAGCCCCCTATATGGGCAGTGCTCGGAGCGTGAACCCGCAATGCACCGCTCCACGGCAACACACCTCACCAAATTAATCGATCGCTCTCCCGGATGAGTTCATATATACTGCATGAACTTTAGTAGGCTCGTGCTCTCAGCAATAAACCAACTTTAGAACAGAGAAGGAGGCAGCTGGGTTGAGTTCGATAGAAACCAATTTGATGTATAGCTGAAAACCGGAAAACGTTTGAGGTGGAGATTTGCAATGGCGCTTGCTGTCTGAAGTAGGAATAATGGACACTGTCCGTCTCCGCAGGCTGCCAGAAAACAATATACCTGAGCTAGCAAGGCTTCGGGCACCCGTGGTGCTTGTACATGTCACTTGGATCACCCAGCCGCTGAGGGGAATCTGATGGAGTGGTATCGAGAGCACAGGTGCTGCAGTGCCTTGGCAGTGTGCATTTGTCTGGCTCCGTGTTGCCAGAACAGATCTCAATCAGACCAACGGTGTCATCATTTCATCAGTTTCGCGATGCTTTATGGACCCTGCCTGGATGACTGCTGCACAAGAAGCTGTAAGTCTTTTCAGACACAGTCCCCGTCGTCTTACCTGTACGTTCGTGAAGCATTGGCCTCCCTGTGACAACACCTCTCCTGGTATAGGACATTGTGACTAGCTTACCCGTCCATCCATCCATTGTCAGAAACCTCTTAATCCTGTACAGGGAAGCGGTGAGCCGGAGCCTAATCCCGGCAGACACAGGGCGCAGGGCTGGGCTATACTCAGGATAGGACGCCATTCCATCACAGGGCACCGGGGGCAATTTAGTCAGCAGGCCAACTGACCTATACAGCAACATGTCCTTGGACTCTAGGAGGAAACCGGAGTGCCCGGCGAAAACCCACGCGGACATGGGGAAAACATGCAAACTCCACACAGAAAGGCACCCGAGCTGGGAATCGAACCCGGTACCTTCTTGTTGTGAGGCGGTGTGACTAGCTTACCTACAATTAATTCTATATTTACTCGAGTTAATGCGTGAGGAATTCCCATATACTAGAAAGGGCTACACAAAGGCCCATTTGTGAGCTCCTCACACAGGTGAGGTTGCATCGACTGCGTTATGTGACCCAGCCACGATAAGTTCTAGCAGCTTTATTTGGCCTAAAAGAGGGAACTTAATAATAATAATAATACAATTTATAACGCGCACAAATTCCCCGCCCAGGAGGACACTGAGCTGCATGGTTTTGTTGACATTTGGTGCCAGTGTTGTCAGGTTCAGACTCTATGGAGGAGTCGCTTGAATGGTGGAGATAGATATCTGACAGTAGCGACCCTCCAACAACATAGGAAGTCTGCCAATCTGTACCATGACCTCCAGAAAACTTGTGTTACTTCTCATGACCTGAACGTGCACCCAGCAAAAGTATCACCGACACATAATGGCAAATGGGCGATGTTGTTGTTAAATATATGTTTTCCGAGATACTATCTTGCCCTATGTTCAGCTAGGTCATGATCGATATCTAACAGCTTACTACTTTAATCTCCATACCTGAGAGACTTTATTTTCATTATTGCAAGTTATTTTACACAGCATACATTTCCACTTGATTGCTGATTAATTGTTTTCTGTACCAATTCAGTTTATGGAATGTTATCCATTTTAGTCCATATATCTGTATTTAGAGACAGGGCACCTTAAGACATGGGGGTCAAGGTAGAAGCGTTCACGTCGCGATCCCTGTCAGGTAATACTTGGTATTGCCTGCGAATTCTACCAAACACTTCGAGACCGAGCTGAAAGACAACGATGTCCAGAGGCTGACCATCGTGCTTCGAAGAATCGCAAAGAAGAAGAAGACCTTAAGACATCAATTGTTGAAATGCTGTATGAGCCATATTCTCTTTAATGGGCGGTGACATGGCCTAGCAGCAGCGTGTGCTGCTTGTTGTCGAAGTTTGCGGTTCAAGCGCAGTGGCCGCCCTGGTTAACACTGAATATACACACTGTCTGCTTCCTAAGTGAACGATCACAAATTAAAATAGTTTTACAATTTAAAACGCGTGCAAATTCCACGCCTGGTCATGGACAAGACACAGATACGGAGGCGCGAGGAGACCACAGATAAGAGGTGGGGGGGGGGGGGGGTCAGGACGCCAACCCGCCAGACACTGCTTTCCTATATATTATGATGCTGTTGGCCAATTAATTCTTGAGTGCTTTTAATTGTGGGAGGAAACTGGAAACCCCGGAGGAAACCCATGCAGAACAGGGGGGAGAACACACAAACTCCACACAGAAAGGCACCCGTGGAGGGAATCGAACTGAACGAAAGTTCTGTCCGAGGCGCAAATGTTACCACTGCATAGACACCCTGTCGGCCACCGGTCAAGGACTCTGTGACATTTGAAACAGAGCCCGTCTTGAGTGCCAGCGTCACAGTCCAACCTTGACAACTCCGAATATAATACCCAAATGACCTAATTGGGTAAAGTCGCAGAGCAACATCGCCCCTTACTCTGAAACGGCTACATACAATACACATCTGCGAAGAATGACGTGAATACCCAAATGTGCTCATTATTTGATTTGATTGATGACCCTTTTGGGGTCAGAAATGGGATAACCCTTTTAGCGTAATTCTAAGCAATGGAATGGAATTACTCCTTGGGGGTCATTCCATTTCTCTCTATAAGGGTAAAAAAACATTAACTAAGAAAGCAAAACATCCTGCCTTGCGCATGTCCTGCACTCCTCATTGGTCCACTTCAGTGTAATTATTAAATCATTATGACCTTCACTGTATCATCGCTGACAATGACAAACATAATTGCTTAATCACGTCCTTCTGGATGATTTCTAACGCCTCACCTTGTAGGGTCCGTGTTGCCCACACGTTTACTTTCTGACACCGCAGTCATACCAAATGAATTGATGCATCATCAGTTTGGTGACCTTGATGATTGTGCTGCATCTAGCTCTTTAGTGAGCACCTCTAGGTCATGTATCCACGACAGTGACGTGGAGAGGCGGCGATTCGATCGGATCACACGTGGGAGCGAGCGGGATCCTGGCGTCACAGGACCGTGAAGGATGGTGATGGTGTGGAGAAGCCCTTGTCCAGCAGTGGATAGAACACGGCTCATGATGGTGGAGACCGAATAAAACAGAGGGCACAGTAATAATAATAATACCATTTTATATAGCGCCTTTCACCCGAGGGTCACAAAGCGCTGCACAAGGGCCGTGAAGAGAACGGCATGTCAACAACGAAAGACAAAACAACCAATAAAAACCAAAGCAGCAAAAAATAAATGATTAAGGCTGCTTAGACTGTAACAAAGTCTCGGAGGGACTTACATCCGCTACCTTAAACTCCTTTTGTAAAGTCCTCCGCTGCACTGACGGTGAGAACCTGTGTAGATCCGGGGCCACTCTTGGCGAATCTAATTATGCACATTTATCTGCAAAAGAACTCCTCTTCTCTCTGATTATCCTACGATGGATGCCTCTTCCCAGTAACCTCTCATTCTCAGTAACCTCTCAAAACACGCGAATAATCAGAGTTGCAGATAATATGACAGTACATAAGAAGGGTATTACAGAAAAAGCAATGTATTTATCCAGGAACAACTCGAGGTGTCATTTAAATGTTTGGCCAACTCGTTAATTCGTATTTTGCACGTGAGAGGAAAGCAAAGCATCAGAGACGCAGTGAGGTCTGCGATCCATTAACCCGCTATAGCGTGTTCTACAGCGTGCTGTATGGCGCGCTATACAGCACGCCCTTGTTCGAGGTCTTGTCGACAGTGAACACGAACGTTCTTTTGCTGCCCTTGCTTCTTGTTGCGCATTCGTGCGATTTGAATTGATCAAATTGTCACACTCAATCTCTCGCTCTACGAACAATCCAGTCCACTTTGTGTAAAGCTGAACTGCAGAACACTGCCGCAGAACCACGAATTAGGGAACCATTATTTATAGTGAGTTGCGCCGAGGCTTTTATACATCAATTCCTGCAAAAACCATTTGTTTCCGTGACAACAAGAACAACACAGCACTGATGCGTTTCATTTTGAGGGCTTGCCCTGTCACATGAAGCTGTCAGCTCTCGCTGCCTCCTCATCTTGTTTTGGAGATGCACCCTACAGTATCCCTCACGTGGAAGTCCTCACCCACTGAGCACATGTGGGAGCACAAGGTGTAAAGACTGATCTAAATTCAGTGTCTATCTCGAATTCCCGTTTATTGTTGTACTTGGTTCCAACATATGTGTTGCACTCTAACACATATCGACAATTCACCAATACAGAACCAGTAGCCAGTAACGGCGTTCCAATCGTTTTCCACTCCGTGACTGCCGTTGCTCATTACAGCCCCGGCAATTATTTGCAAACCGCTAAAATGGCTTCATGGTTTGAGTGCTAACCACCTAAGCCAGTTTGCATGGATTTTATGGTTCCATTCCTGCTGATATATCATTATTTCCACAGGGAATATACAAAGTGTGTCAGTTGTAAACTGAACATTAAAGACTGCCTGCTACGATGCGGATGATAAAGACCCATTTGCATTATTCATGACAGCAAATACCGTTGCGATTTGGTGTTAAAACCATAAAATAATCTCCATTCAAGATAAAACAACGAAACCGTTTGTCCGAATAAATACAATCACCCATCCAGTAGCAAAATAAAAAAACAAACAAACAACGCCTTAATACGGTTACCCAGAATTATATTTAAAAAAAACGGATGTAACGTGCGGTGAGAAAATCTGAGCAGAATCCCCGCAGACGAGGCACGCAAGCAAGATCTTGACAATGAAATCCCAGCAGGCACTGTAACGGCTCCGGCACAGCGCCACTGGCGCGGGCGCTTCCCGTGCGCGCGCACGTGTGCCGCCCGTCTCCCCCCGCTCGGCCAGATGCAGCCCTGCCTCTCTTATCGTTCCTCCATTGAGAGGTAGGCCGGGGCGCGCTTCACGTGTTCGTTTTATCCTTTTCACCTTGCGTTGTTTATCGTGCGACAGGAGCCGTGGTGCATTCCCCACCAGCCGAGCGAGCGCGCATCCCCCCCGCAAGCCGAGCGAGGGAGCGGCGTGTCGAGGCGAGAGAGAGAGTTGGGGGTGGGGGGTGGGTGGGATAGTGGGGTGAGTGCGGGGAGCCCAATCATCCAAGCTCTCTCTCCTTCCCAACCCCCAGCATCATCTATTTATCTGCACGGCTGGCTGGTGGCTGCGATCTCGCACTATTACGGCTGCACCCGCGTTTGCAAGCTGCAGGCGTCCTCCGCACGATGCGTGTCTCGGGCCCGCGTGTGCGCCCTGCACGCGGGGCTTGATGAGCAGATTGTCCGTCGCTGGAGCGGAGTGGATGGGGGATTAAGCGAGGCGCGCCGCTATCCCTGTCAAAACCTCCCCGTGCACATGGGCTAGAGAGGAGGGTGCAATTAAAATGGCCGTGCGCGTGATGTCTGGATATCTGCCTAAACTGCAATTTAAAATCGCTCTTCAGAGATTGCCATTACTGTCATATCTAACATATGGTGTCATCATGACCATCACTCTGGGTTGTGCGCCTTCCGGCCTCGGACAGCTGCCGTTGCCCCTGGATATAATGCGAAGGTAGGTAGGCTCTGCCACTGTGTGGAATGTGATTGCATATTGATAAAGTATGTTGAAGGTGCTCGTTTCGCGAATGACCCTTCGCAATGTATGCGTGATGACTGACCTCTATAGGTTATTTTTGTACAAGTTGAACATCGCTACGACTGTTTTTCGCAAGGAAAAAATCGTGATAAAAGCGCTAGCATAGATTTTCGGGTTTTTTTTTCCTGCGCAAGGCTTCTGTGTTTTATATGTACGTAAAAATCGAGGTTTCCATTGTTATTATTGCCAGTGTTACTGCACTGCATTCGTCCACTGGTAAATATTAAACGGTGTATGTCGATATTTTTGCTCCCTCCTATAGATACATTAATATACAGTATATCATGTGTTGATCCTACAAATGCGTAGTACAGTTCTTAGGGATGGCCAGAAACTGTGCGGGTGCTATGCGGTTGTTTATTTTTACACTTTAGATAGCCACTGTGCTACCCCTGGTAGATACCAAGTCTCTCTACAAGCATCAAGCTGTTGTTTTCTGACGTTAATGCCACAATATTGCCACATAATATCCCTCTGTTTTGTGCTAGTATACAGTCTGCACCTTGGGTTGCATCTGTGCAACCTGCGGTTTTTTTAAATACTCAATCCACTGGTCTTTTTTCATTTCAGGACTTACAGAAAAGTAATTTGAGTGTCTCTGAAATCTATTGGGGCGATAAGTGGAAAGGTGGTGGTTCACGCTGCTGCAAATGGAATCCTCGGAGCAAATTCCTCTTAGAACTACAGTGGCCTATCCTAATAGCTGGTGCCCATCTTCTTCTGGGCCATCTGCCAACCAGCAGAGTCGGGGCTCTATTTCAGTACCATGGACAGCTCCAAAAGCGCACTCTGCCGCAGCAACGGCAGCGTCAGCTGCAACAGCAGCTAGGCATTTATTGACCGGACCTTCAGGCGGGCAACCGAGTGGTCAGGGAGAAACATCCTTCACAACGCAAAATTGCAATACAAACGAGGTGAACAATGCGGCGAGGAGGCATTCGCAAAACTACGTGGATGTGGAATTGGTTTCCATCAGCCCCGTGTCGGCGTCGAGGCGCACTGTGCAGCCGAGAGCTGTCGACATGACTCCAACGCCCGGCAGTGAATCGTACCCGACCGATGACAACGGTGAACCTGTGGATTACGGCTTCATCATTTCTCTCATTTTCCTTTTCGCTGGGATTGTCCTTGTGGTCATCGCATACCTGGTTCCGAGAGAGGCGAGAGTTGATCCCGACTCAGTCTCGGCCAGGGAGATGGAGAAAATCGAAAATTATTATGCGCGGCTTGGGACCAATTTAGATAAGTGCATCGTGGCTGGTCTTTGTTTCCTGACCCTTGGCGGAATGATCCTATCCTGTCTTTTATTAGTGTCCATCTGCAAGGGCGAAATCTACCGCAGGCACAGAATGGGTGGCTATCGGACAAACAGGACATATGGCTCCGTAAACCTGCGCCTAGAGACACCCGACACTGATCTGCATATGAGCTCTCTGGTTGAGGCTGAACGCGACCCTCGGGATTCGGATGCAGAGCACGAAGTGTGAAATATCAACGTGCTACAACCAACTGCTGACTGCATTCCCTGCTGCTAATAATGTGCATCGTTCTGCCAGCTGTCAGACATGCTTCAGTATACCACTTGATATGCTCCGGACCTTTTTACATTTGATAAGCGCATTTAATTATCGTATACAGTAGACTCTCCATTAACTGCACTTAATTAGGTGAGCCTGCAGATAAACGATTTTTGCTTTTAATCAAAGATAATTTAAACGAGATTGTCCACAAGATAGATTAGTGGATGGAGGCTGTTTTTGTGCGGCTGGAGGGATGTAGGAGGGGGGAGACAATAAACTCATGAATACCCTGAATGTACTAGGCGGGAACGGAGTTGATTTTTCGCACAACCGTGAGTTGGTGCTGCACTCGTAGTTTCTAAATTAACTAAGACTAGAATATTCCCATATGCGGTTGACTAAAGTGCAGTTAATTGAAAGTCTGTTGTGTATTAAATACAAGTATTTTAACCTATCTTGTTGCATGTTTTAGAAAATGGAGACCTGACAAAAGAACACTATTTTTTACTAATTCATACTCTCAAGTTGCAGTAAAAAAAACACCGTGTTTATGGTAAATTGCCGCATTGAAATATTTGAATTAATTGGGTTGAGGTTGTATTTAAAGTCATGCTTTATGTCAATTAAAATTTTGGTGTTGGAATGATGTAGGCTATATATTAAATGTAGGCTATATATTCCTATAAAGTAATAAACCAGTATAATTTATTTTATTTTAAACTATGCAGTAAATGTTTCTAGCTGAATGTAGTGCTCAACATTGACTTTTAATGTAACGTGAATTCGCCTTATATTTTCGCATATGCTGCTTTTTTATGTATATATCATAGCGCCATACATCCATACATATACGAATACTGTAATACAAGCACGTTTGACGTACTAAAACACACCTAAACATCAAATATAAACCTTCATTCACCAACTGTATGCTTAAATGTATACACATTGTACACAAAACGTATCTTTTTATTGCAGAAGTATTGCGGCTTTGATTATTTCTTAAAATGCCTTAGATTAAACAAATTAGGTTTTTAATAATATGTATTGACTTTAAAATGCTGCGTGCTACATTGAAACCACAATATAAAAGTTTATATTCAGCACAAAGCATATGTGAGAATACAAATGAAATAAAGTTGCTTTCTTACTATTTCTACCTCTTTCATATTTTAAAAGTGTTTATGTTACCAAGTCACTTAATCAGTAATTTGATTCGTATAAGTTGTTAATAGACTATTAATAGTAATTGTTTTCGTATCTATAAGCAATGTGGTATGAACATGTTTGCAAATGATTCATTGCTCTGATACACTGTTTGTTCATGTTATGAAAAATGCGGCGAAAATTTGGAAAGAAATACTTTTAAAAAGACATTGTGAAAATATATTCAAACGTTCTTGTCCTCAATTATGCGGTAGGCTGTTAAATGCTTTCATTTGGATAAACTGTGATCATGTGATGTGGGGTTAAAGAGTACGTAGATAATTAGGAAGAAGTATTGACTGTTCTCTCTGCCGACACAAGAATTTTGTGACAACCTGAGTGTGAATTTGTGATAATATTTCTGCTCACACCCACGTACAAGTGTCAAAAATATGTCAACTGTATTGATATACTGTACATATTGACAATCTGTAGTAAA
>JAZEWU010000023.1:7374984-7388227 GCA_036362915.1 Geotria australis | reverse complement strand
GCTCCTTCTTCATCCTGCGTGAGCCGAGATCTGCTGTTGCGTTTCCGCGTCATCCTCACATCAGCCAGAGTCCGGAGCGTGCAGTCTTCCCAAGCAAGTTGAAGTTTAATATTTCACAGGGCAGCGATTCATACAGACAGTTGTTCGGTGATCTCCGCAGCTCAGATTCCCGTTGTCCCGGCGCACACCCGTTTCCGTCTAGACCAGCAGTAGATCAGCTCTTCCAAGGCGATTCCCCGTCTCTCTCGTTCGTTTGCCTTATATCCTCTAAAGCCCTTAAGCAAGCTGTGACGTAACCCCTCCCCTGTGGTGATGACTCACTTTTGCATATGCACATTTTGACCTCAACTCCGTCCTTACACAATGGGGGTGGATTAGTGCGGTGCTCCTCTTTGGCGCCTTCAGGATTAGTCACATTTCCCCCCACCACGATGCACCTCTTCAGGTGGACATCCAATGTGATGGACACCCAATGTCGGCCCCCCTATTTCTGGTCAATTCGAGATCATTACAGACGAATGAGGCTATGATTAGGTTTCCTTTATGAGTACATTCTCAGATATGCAGATACCAGTAAGAGTTGTGAAAATGCAGACAACATGATGTTAGTAATGAAAACTTGACACCTTAAAATAAATCACTCCTTCCCTGAGTGTTTTCCTGATTGTGCTGTGGGCATCACGCCGTCAGCTGAAGGATCAATTGAGGCATGACGTGGTCATGCGTGTCGGCGGGTTTACCCAGAAGGGGGCAACACTTTCCAGCCCACAACGCTTCTACTTCTTTGCGATTCTTCGAAGCACGATGATCAGCTTCTGGACATCGTTGTCTTTCAGCTCGGCTTCGAAGCCCACACCGCTGCATGACACGAACCCTGATATTTTTCATCCACACGCCACAGAGATGGAATTTAAGTGAGATTAAGCATAGGACCAAATTCAATCTTACAGTTTGTTGGTGACTGGGGTGAGACCAACAACTTCCCGGAATCATAGGCGGCTGTCTGGGCTCAAACCCAGGTTCTTAGCAGTACTTGTACCAGTTCAGTGATCTGCGCCGTATAACAAAGCCACCTTGTCACTTCAAATTGACTATATTCATTATAAGTCAATCGTTAAATGTGTTTTTTTATGAAAGCACAAAACTATCTCAACGTTTATGGAGCAAAGCGAAACATTATTATAAGAACCACCGTGATCTGTAGCAATGCATCTCTGCAGGAGTGGTGCAAATATTTCTATTTCACTGTTTGTCAATATTTCATCCGTCTGAAGAGTAAACCGTGTGGAACTCCTGGTAAACTAGAATATATTAAGGTCAGCTTGTTGCTGTTTTCGACAAACACGAGGCTGGGGTTTGTAAACAATTATCAATGCATCTGCTTCCCAAGGTTTTGTGTGCTCTATATGAGGTCTTCCATTGTAGGTCACCCCACATCTGTAAAGTATAACGCGCTGGATCAAATCCCGTGTTGTTTACCATCATAATTACCACGCCTGACAGCTCATTCTCACGTTGTCCGCATGCACAGCGCAACGGCAATGATCATATTTTAAGTAGGTGTTTACTCAAAACAACACATTGCCTGTAGACTTTGTACAGTATGAACAATAATATTGTGATTGGACTGGGGCCAAGTTCTATGACAACATCGGCAGCCCTGTTTTGGTTAGGCGAGTATGGAGTTACGACACCCTATGGCTGCAGAAGCTGAGTGGATTATTTGACTCAAAACATACAGTCGGAATCGGACTGACCAAAGACGACTTTCATCCCTGGCAATCATCTCTATTGAGACGGACAGACTTTTAAAACTAAAAGAAGATAAAGAGGACTTCTACAACAAAGTCACTGACATCTTTGTCCAGAAGGATAGGCGAATTGACTTTATTTACAAGTAAGGGTAAGACCATGCAATATGTATTTTCATTTGTGTTGGATGCCACCGCAACCCTCACCAGGACAAGCGGTTTAGAAAATGGATGGATGGAGTATGGATAGTGGAACTGGAGTCGCCTATAAAACGTGAATCGAATACGAAACTTGCCTGTATGCGTGTGTTGTAAATAATGCTGATTTGAAATATGAAACATACGGTCACCTAACCAATAGTCATTGTGCAACCTGCCAATTGAATAGTGAATTTAAGCTACCTCTATCGGGCTCATGTGTGTAAATCTGGCTCTGATACTAGCCAGTACCTCCCCAGCCATTGACCTTAGCGCACGTCACTTCATGCCACCCCCCCGTGCAGCCATGCTCAGCTGTATTCGCTTCTGGCAGCGATTGTGTGGCTGCACACATAGGGTTGCCATTGTGAAATCATGCAAGAATCTCTGATTATCGCTAACCTTGACCCATAGAACTGCATGGTTCAGGACTGGCAAGCTAATCATATTTGCACATGACAGAGAAAATACATCGATAAGTGAACAGTGTCTGCCTGTCCGTGTGTCCATATGGGCGTCAGTAGCGTAACGCTGGCACGTGCTCGGCGCGCCCCCCGCACTCCGGACCAGCGGGCGCGCGGGACGCGGGCCCCCCTATGCGCTGCGGGGAATCTCATCTCGTGGCGGGGAGCGGTCAGACAAGGGAGGAGGAGGTGAGAAATGCGAGGTGACCTGGATTCAAGGACGAGGTGATGACAAGGCGATGGGGAGACAGAGACGAGGTGAGGATGAGGTGACGGGGAGAAAGAAACGAGGCGAGAGAGATGAGGTGACGTCGAGACAGAGATGAGGTGACGGGGAGACGAGGTGAGGTCGAGGTCACGGGGAAACAGAGACGAGGTGTCCGGGAGACAGAGACACGGGGCTATAAAGACGGGGTGATGCACACGCGACACCTGGGCAAGACCACGAGGCGAGTCTAGGCAAGGCAGGACTTACACAAACTGGGCCAGGAGTAGGCCGCGCAAAACAGACAAAAAAAACTACAAGAGCATGGCAGACAACAAAAACAAACACCAAAGTTACACAGAAACAAACCACCAACTAAAGAGAAAAAGAACAGATTTTAAAAAATCAATGGTAATTGCATGCCAGGGGAGTGAGGTGGGGTGAGACTGGAGGGGAGATGTAGTTGAGTGTATTGAGGGAGCTGAGCGAGATGCGAGTGGAGAGGTAGCAGGCAGTTTGGGCCAAAAGGCATCGGCAGTTGAGCCACATTATGGCCGTGGGGGAGGGGAATAGCCTGGAAAATGAAAACAGCAGGTGTGATTGCCCAGTTGTATACAAAGGATACATTGTTCTATGTGCTGAGCTGTGGCACAGCAGATGTTGTTACAAACCCGGCGACCCGAGTTCGGTTCCTAACTGCTGAACCTGTTATGGGCCTCCACGGAGTCAACACAACATTAATGAGCCCTTGGTCCAGTATTTAGACATATAAACTGGAAAACAAAGACAGCCTAGTGTGGCGATGGCAACGCCGCCACCTTGTTCATTCATTCATTCATTGTCGGAAATCGCCTAATCCTGTACAACCGTTGTGGTGAACCGGAGCCTATCCCGGCAGACACAGGACGCAAGGCATGGCTATACCCAGAATAGGACGCCAGTCCATCACAGGGCACCGGGGACAATTTAGTCAGCAGGCCAATGTTATAACCTATGCAGCAGCATGTCTTTGGACTGTGGGAAAACCCACGCGGACACGGGGAGAACATGCACACTCCACACAAAAAAGCACCCGAGCCCGGATTCGAACCCGGGTGCTTCTTGCTGTGAGGCGGCAGCGCTATTCACCACGCCACCGTGCCGCCCACCACCACCTCGTGTGCAATGCATTTCAAATGCATTATCAAATGCACCTATCAAAGAATTATCAAAGCATTTATAGATCACATTCAAGTGTTAGCTTATTCAACAGAGAAAATATCTCCTTAAACAAGTTTGTTTCAATGGATCATGATAGCAGTATCTATGCCATTTATTCTAATAAGAGCTATACCATAGTAGAAAATATGAACAAATTTTTGCCATTGCATGAGACGTAACTTTCCTATTAATGTAGTAACAATAACAGGAAAAAGTCTCGTTCGTAACCCATTACAGATTTCATGCCGTGAGTCACGAACACGAGTCAGAGGCGCGAGGCAGAGCCCAAGAAGTCGCTCACGTCCTGTTCAACACATGTGTCTTCGGCTGCCTCTTGAAGACCGCAGTGAGTCCACCGGGAGCTTGTTGTGTACTTTCCGCAGGATGCTCGTTCTGCGCATGAGGAGCGGAGGCGGTGACATTGCCCATATGCGGCATTTTCGGGATTCGGGGGTCATCGCGGGCGAGTTCTGCGGCTGGTGGCGAATTATTGCATGAAGACGCGGGAGAGCAGCGACGTCGTAACTCGATCCGCCGGTCAGTTGGTAGCCAGTGCAGGTGTTTAAGAGCTGAGCTGGGTGGCACGCTCTGACCAACACACAGGACGAACTCGAGCGAGGTTGTTCCGAACGTGCTGTGATTGAGATAGATTGATTAATTTAACACGAAGGCTTTCGTGACCAATGTTATCCGTAGTCTAGTTCTTTTTATGAGTTAGGTCACGTGAAAAGTGTATAAGTGTCGTAAACCCTCCTCCAAGTACGTTCTAGGTGTTGTGGGCTCGCTCTCCAACGTACATTCCACGACCAGCACCGGAGCCGAGGAGGCCTGTGTGCAGGCCGCCAGAACTGCCTTCGCACTGAGAGGTGGAAATAATAATAATACTATTAGAATTAAAAATTTATAACGCGCACATATTCAATGTCGAAGGTATTAATTCGAAGAGAGAATGACTCAGAGGCGTAAGGAAAGCGTAAAGAGGCAGAGGAGACAGCCAGGCAGTTAGCCAGCGCCAACATATTGCCTAACGGTTGCATGTCCTCAGTGTGGTGTTGTAGTCTAACAAAAGAAGTGAGGCGCTTGACAGGTGAAGTGTCGATTGAAAAGAGGAGTGGTAACTCCAGCTGCCAGTTTGATGAGTGATGAAGTGGAGTTCCCCACGTTCACGTGAAATGATCCTCCGTCCGTCGTCACAAATCGATCCACCCGATCGGCGCGTCATCGATACCATGGAACTTCGTCTCGAGCAGAGGCAGCGGCGCCTTTTGGTCGGCCGCGTCCAACACAACGGAGATGTTATAATAATAATAATAGCATTTATATAGCGCCTTTCACCCGAGGGTCACAAAGCGCTGCACAGGGCTGCGGATAGAACGGCACGCCTACAACGACAGAGAACGGAAAATCAGCAACATTTTTTTTAAATGAATGAAATGAGAAGGTGCAGATGTATGAGAGGGAAGGAGGGTAGAGTGATACGGCCAGGCAAGAGGCAGGCAGGGGTGATCCCATTTAAGATCGTGTTGCGTTGCCTGTCACTTGCCATGCACACTCGACCGCGTCACGATGTTTCTGTCGCTGTCTTGGCATACTTTCTGTCGACTATTGCGCATTGCCCCTGGACGGCCTCGAGTGTCGCCTGGAAACGTACCCACGCCGCGTCAATTCTCATGCGCTGGTGGTATGCTGTATTTAATCTCACAGAGGTACACGTTGCAAATTGTGTAATAAGACTCTCGCTTTCATTACCATCCATCCATTGTCAGAAACCGCTTAATCCTGTACAGGGTCGTGGTGACCCGGAGCCTATCCAGGTAGACACAGGGCGCAAGGCAGGGTTATACCCACGACGGGACGCCAGTCCATCACAGGGCACTGGGGGCAATTTAGCCAGCAGGCCAATTAACCTATGCAGCAGCATGTCTTGTGGGACTGTGGGATGAAACCGGAGTGCCCGGCGAAAACCAATGCAGACACGGGGAGAACATGTTGTGGTCTACAATGGCCGCCAAGCAGCCTGAGTCGGCCAAGGCGAGGATGTGGTCTGTGACCTTCACGAGTACAATTTAAGCAGAGTGGGACGAACGTTCGGCAGATTGGAGAGGGCAGCTGTTCAGTAAGGTGATGACGTGCTCCTTGAGAGGATCTTGGACGAAGTTAAAATATGGGTTATAGGTCAGGTCAGAATTTGGTCAAACTTAAAGACGTAAGAAAAACGACAAGATTGGAAGGATGAAATTGTGATGTTAAATAACAGGACCAATGTGTCCTTTCAGCACAGCTTGAGGATGGATATAGGAATATGATCAAGAGGAGAGGTTTTTATTAGACAAGAGAAAATCAGCTTTTCAACCTCGGCTTAGGTAATGGGCAGGAAAGAGATGATTATCACGTGTAAAATCTATGTATTCTCAAGACCTCAATGTGTAATTTCCTAACTTCCTTTCTAAAGTATGTCATGTAACGGTCACACAGTTAATTTAATACAAATTGTAATTCAGTATAATGATTTACGGTGGGAAGTGATAGACAAATAACGGTATTTCATTTCAATATTTCTTCCAGAGGAAGAACAATGAGTTAGTTCCCAAGAGCCAGAACTTGACATTTATAATGCGGTACATTGAAGTGCATCTCACGAGATGTCAGGTTACAATGCCCTGCGTGTTGCAAAGACACATGCATGCTCCGCTTGTACTTTGACCTCCAGCCTACATCAGCAACACATTGTATTGTGGATGCAGCCACGAGACAGGAAGGAAAGCAGCCCATGCCTGGCTTCAAGTACGAGGAGTATGACGGAGGAAACAGGAATCAATCCCGCCTCCTTCCTTCACGGCAATCCGGCGTAACATTTTCCCAGCGGCCATCGTGGTGGTGGCGGCGGTGGTGTCCACAGTGGGATGCTATTAATAGCACTCTCCAGGTCAGGCTGCCAGGTATTTATCCCAAGGGCAAGCTGTTGCACTCTTCAGGCCTGTGTGTATATGCGCGACAGTGTGCGTTATGGTAGTGCACTCGTTCGCACATTTTGCTATGAACCCCGTGACCCGGGTTTGATTTACACTCAACCGCTCCGGGGCCCCACCTATTTTAACTCAGCCTGAAATGAGTACCGGGTGGCACGGTGGCGTAGTGGGTAGCGCTGCCGCCTCACAGTAAGAAGGTCCCGGGTTCCAAATCCCGGCCCGGGCGCCTTTCTGTGTGGAGTTTGCATGTTCTCCCCGTGTCCGCGTGGGTTTTCGCCGGGCACTCCGGTTTCCTCCCACCGTCCAAAGACATGCTGCCTGGTTAATTGGCGTCCTGACTAAATTTCCCCAGGCGCCCTGCGATGGACTGGCGTCCCATCCTCGGTGTTCCCCTGCCTTGCGCCCTGTGTCTGCCGGGATAGGCTCCGGCTCACCGCGACCCTGTAGAGGATTAAGCGGTTTCTGAAAATGGATGGGTGAAATGAGTACCTGGTGCATTGTGTAACATCGCCACGAGTGAGAAAAGGCGGCCAGGCGTGGTGCTAGCCTTGTGTGCCGTGCTTGCCTTCACATGTGATCACGAGCAGCACTTGCCCTAACAGTCTGTAAAGGCTACACGGGGGATCTTTGTGTGCTGGCAAACAAATTCATGTCGCCACGCTCATAGTGCAGTGCATTATCTCTTTAGGCCACGTCACCACCTGTTTGATATCTGGCCATGGTTAACACACGTAGCAGATTATAGTTCATCTGGTCCTGGGCCTCCCCGAGGTTGACTCAGTCTTTATTGAATACCTGGTGTGGTGTGTCAACATCCGGCTTGGGAAGTACAAAAGTTGAAAAAAAAAATTCACTTTGGTTGTGTTCTCTTTTGGGGCCTCCGCATCCAATCTGGCATTTACAAAAACACATGCAACCGCAGTCACTTCATACGGAACCACATTTTTCACTTTGATATTACATCCTTCATAACAGCGAGACAATACAGTGATTTAGACCCTTGTTTCGTGGATGGGACATTGGGGAAATGAAACAGGAGCAAAACGTCTCCCCATGGGCAGTTTCCCAGTAGTGAGTCCCGCTATTCCCCGCGCACACAGCAGCTATTATAGCAGCTGTTTTATCTTCCACAAGAAAATGACATGTTTTTGTACACGTTCGGGAAGCTGAGGAAAGGATATGATGCTCCCTACACACAAGAAAATCAACAATAATGATTATATGCCCATAATACACTCACCAAGTCTCAATCCTCTTTTGGAGGATTATGTTAAAAATGTTTGGCAATGTGTGAGTACGTTTGCATACGGGATAAAACCAGAGATAAGAAGATAGAACTCATGCATATGGCATCAGAGCACTTGACAGATCAGAGCACCTAACAGGTAGCTAAGAAACAAATTTGTTCTGCTGTTGATTATTTATATATTTGCTCTGCACACGAATATCTCAAGCTGTCAATATCTCCAACATGGAATGATCTATGAGCATGTGCCACCAGGTCTGGCGAAATACTTGTTAGTTCTGGGTATAGCCTTGCCTTGCGCCCTGTGTCTGCCGGGATAGGCTCCAGCTCACTGCAACCCTGTACAGGATTAAGCGGTTCCTGATAATGAATGAATGACTGGATTTCACGCATGTCAAATGCATGCTGTGGCCAGGAAAAGTGTTCATACTGTCTGTTGTTAGAGCCGTTTGACGAGGTTGAGAAGTTGTCTTGCAGGGGGTGAGGGACGACAGGCTGATGTGCCAATGAAGGCTAGATAGGGCTTGCAACATTTTTATGGGCATGGTGATTTAACCACTGCTGATGACAAGTGCAAGCTGATGGTCAAGTCTGACAATGATCGCAAGCTGCTTTGGCCAAGGATTTAAAGAAGTGATGAAATGGAAAAATTCAGTGGTCTTACCCTGTTCCACGCAGAGCCTTGATATATGTCTAGCTTACAAGCATCATCACTGGATTGACCATAGATAATAATCAGTTGATGCAATCCAAATGTGTTGTGCAAGTGTTGAGCATGTTCTAAAATTCCACTGGCCGTGCAGCCTTCCTGTGTTTGTGAAGTATTTGAACAACACATGTGCTTGACATGGCAATTAACCATGCACGTGACACACAGCACATGGTAAGAATGGTACAGGAACTGGAACTGCCGCCAAGTGTTCGTGCTGCCATTAGTTGGTAAGTCGGGAGAATTGTATACTAAGTCAGGAGTCGAAAATCGGTCATTTATTGATATCTACCACAGAAAATACATTAAATGTTGTTTTCTTTAAATGTACACCCTGTTTCTAAACCTTGATATTTCGAGACTGACTTTTAATTCAGGTGACATTACTTAAATGGTGTGTAATTGTGGCCAATAAACGTGAATTATGTACGGTGATGTTACTCATTTGAAAATATAATTACCTGATGCTTTTTTAATTGCGCATTTATATGTACTTTGTTAGTCTCCAGAGTTATATTTCTCAGCTGCCCTAACCATGTCTCGCCATCTATGCATATTGTCTCTGTACATTCACCCTATTGAGGAGGTTGACACATTTACATTTATAGGTATTAATCTGGACTCGAAACTATCTCATAAGACCCACATTGAGCACATGGCCAAGTGGACAAAAACCTAGATTCTATCCATCCATCCATTTTCTAAACCGCTTGCTTGTCCTGGTGAGGGCATGTTTTGGATGTCCATTTGATAAACGTCTTCACGGAATGTAGTGTAGAAAGTGACAGGGGTTAGCACGCAGTGATAACATCTGCGCCTCAGAAAGAAAGTCGTGCCCAGGCGGTTCTATTTCCGCCTCAGAATGCCTTTCTGCGTGGGTTTCCCCCGGGTTCTCCGGATTCCTTCCACGACAAAGCAAAACACTCATCAATTAACTGGCCAATATAATAATAGAGTATATAGGAATCAACGTCGACTGATACTGCGGGTTTCCTCGCTACGCCGCCGTAGCTATAAATTTCCCCCGGTGCCCTGTGATGGACTAGCGTCCAATCCTGTACAGGATTAAGCTTTTTCTGACAATGATGATGTTATAAATTTCCCCCGGTCCCATCATGAGTATTAGCCCTATCTTGCACCCTGTGTCTGCCGGGATAGTCACGAATTAAATTATTATGTTCCTCATGGATCCGCCCTCCCGCCCGGAAGGTGACGTTAGCCTATTTAGTCAGCACGCATTGGCGATATCGGTGGAGCGTGGAGCCAACCACGATCCTGGTAAGGCACAGCGGTCGACACGGCTTAGCGATTTATAGAAGAATACCTAACACGTTATTGTGATGCTGGGTAAGGGGTTGGTGGTTATGAGGATGGTGCGTTAACGGGGTTTATAATGGTACGGAGTCACACGGTATGACTCGGCGCGGACACGCCGCTTTGAGGCAAAGCACGTGGCGGGAAATGCACTGTACAGCAATTAGATCGTACAGTACTGTTTCGAATTTAGAACTCGATCATTATTGAAGGTTGCTCAGGCCCGTGCAGTGTTTCGTTGTAACACTAAATTGATTTTTAATAAATGTGTACAATTTGTGTCGGCGAGCTCACCACTTGTATGTAATCTTGGCCTACCTCTACAGTATATGTTGTATGTAACGTCCTATTTCACTCGCTTCTCTGTTTATTTTCTGTGTACTGTAACACGCGTGGGAGAATTAATTGCGAAGCAAGACCTTGGCAAAAGGCAAATGTTTTGTCTGCCGTTACTTCTTGTGGCCTAAACACCGTGAGGCTGAACAGCACCATGTGCGTGTGTCATAATGTTTTTTTTTATTCTACTTGAACAGTCTATTCCTGACTAGATGTAGTGTTGTATCCATTCTGCTCCGCGATATTGTTAAGACGTCTTGGTTTATTTATTTTGTTGGAAGCCACTAAGGGCGCCAAATTTATATTGGTCCGCATGTCAGTGGTGTCGGAGCTGTCCACCCCCCACACGTGCTCCCGCGCCGCCCAGTGTGAAGTATCGTCAAACACCGTCCTCAAGACCGACACGGCATTAGGAAGAAGGCCTTAATCCAGCATTGGTTTGACAGTGGCTGTAATCTATAATTTTAAAAAAATTGTGTTACATTAAAAATAGTTTGTCCAGTACTGACTACAGTACGTTATTGCCGCCAAATCGAGACGGCGAGACGACTTCCGTTAATTGATTACTGTTCTGTAATTTTCTACTCGCTAACTGTGTATATTCATTGTAAACATGCCCCTGGTGTGTTAATTAATTCCATTTTTTGAACATCATCGCGAGTTTAGTGAGGGCAGCCACATGGCATCTGGGTCTGTTCTGTGTGGTTGCTCGTGTGCTGTGTGCCGGCCTGTATAGCTGCTCGCTCACAGCACTTGACCCTCCAGTCTATTATTAAGGCTATATACGGGGGGGGTGTTTGTGTGAATTTGACTACACGTGAAAATTACATGTTCGAACCAAATGGATTTAGCAGGTGAAGTATTTTAATTATGAAATACATTTAAACTCCCGCCAAAACGGGTTAAAGCACTCCTGGCAAGGTGGTTCATTTTATAGAAAGCCCACTAACGGTACACTTCGGAGAGCTTTCATTCAGTCACTTATTGAGGTGAAAGTAAGAAGTGTCACTATTTTTACGTGGTATCTATAAATGTATTTTTACCGTTTGGTGTACAGTACTCTCCCGTATGAGGGATTTGCATAATCGAACAGTTATCCCTCGTTTTACAGCAACTCAGTAGATGAGATGTAACGTTGCGATACCATAACTTATAAATCAGGGAGCAAAATCAATATTGGTTATATCTATGGGTACCTTTTGCCAGTACATCAATGGACGTTATTTAATTCGCATTTACAGAATTTCAAATCGATTGTAATTTTTTGGGAAGAAAAAATCGAACCGTGCTTGGTTTATCTTTTAGCCTCGTGTGCAGCTCATGATGCTCAAATGGCAATCAGTCCTTAGTAAGTACTGTACAGTATGTTTACTTCGCAACTTGTTTTGATAACTAATATTACCATAATTGTCGATTCCCCACCCCCGCCCCCCCATGAAATATGTGCTTAATGCGTGATGTTTTTACGTCTTGGGATCGAAATTTGAATACATTAACAATTGCATCATTGTAAGCCAGTGGGGTAAATAGGATTCGTTGTAAGGAATGTTTTATTTCTGAAAACCTTTTACATCCACATATTGAGGGTTGCTACTTCTTATAAATGCTATTATTATATACACTGCATGGTGGTCACCCATCCAAGCAATTTACAGGCTCAGTGCTTAGTTTAAGATAGATGTATGACCAGGGTGATAAAGTATGATCAAATAACCCCTGTAACCTGCAACAGCTTGTGGAGGCCCTCATCCAGCAGTCGATTGCAAAAGGGCTGTACCAACACGACCTAAGACGTATTGTAACTATCACTTTAGTGCTTGGTTCAAGTCAGGAGTGACAGCCACAGATGGATGGTGTGTGCCCACGACTCCTGCCTGCATGACAGCCTGTACTGATTCATACTGGATCATATTGTCGATCTGGTGACTTAAATTCGATTCCTTGCCACAGCTGACATCAGTGGGAGTGATATTTGATCCAGTCCACATCCCCCACCTCCAATGCTGACCAACTTGTAGTGGCTAGTACTGCATCTACCAGTGAATTGACAGAGAGCCATAACGTATCCTTATTGCCTGCAAATACTAAATAGACACTACTATGCAAATAGGCACACGCTATATATGGTATATGTGTGAGCAGCCCATTGTGGTTCATTGGTTTTAGTTGAGTAATTTCCAATACGGATTTCTGCGAATCTAAATGTAGCCTGATTCTTCCTCTTTTCGCAGCCCTGATTCACTGGTGGAACATTCCAGTCACACTTATGCACATGGTCAATAACTGCCTTAAAAGGAAAACTATATAAATTCCGACATCGGCAAATGATCTTGCTTCATAGCACATAGGATGGAGAAATAGAGTGGATGAGTCAACAAATTATTTGCTGTTAAGTTTTATCAAATAATGGCACATCGGTGGGATATGAAAAATAATATTTCATCAAATGAGCCCTCTTGAGGCTGCACCTCCTTATGCCTCTCTTGGTGAGAAGTCAATAGTGTTTGAGCTATAAATAGCCTGCTCACTGCCATGTGAAAGTGGAATTGCCACTGGCTGGCTTTTAGGTCCTGCATTAATAATCTATCAGTATAAAATCGTAAGCCATTTTACAATTCCCAGTCCGGATAAGCGGCCCTGCAATTCTTGTACACGATAGACTCGGCCAAATCCGAACCAAATTGTGCGGGACCTTCGCAGAACAACACCATTCGGTCCCAGGCGGCTGTCAACTTACCGCGCGCCGAGAGGCCAAGCCCGCCGTCCAAGACCACTTTGTCGCCTTCCCCTCAGGGTATATGCTTTGTGACCCTCGGGTGAAAGGCGCTATATAAATGCTATTATTATTATG
>JAZEWU010000023.1:7354853-7373248 GCA_036362915.1 Geotria australis | reverse complement strand
GCCTGTTTAATTTTTTTCTTTTAAAGCAGGAACCAATAATTTTTTCTCATCTAATTTGATGATTGTACGATGGCGTATCCCATGCCACGCGCTGGGCAGGCAGATATTAATCCATCCAGAAAATGTATATCTAATATAACATGACATACAGGCATACCTTTTATAGCGCTGCCTCTCAACGCTTTTTAGTTATAACGTTCTTTTACCTGGAGGATAGTTTCCTTGCAACAACACGCGTTAAGAAGCTCTGTTTATCTGAACTGTGGTTTTTACTGCCCGTGTACATAACCTGTTGATTTTCTGAACATGCTGTCAGCCCTGTGGGATGACTTTTTGTGCCCTCTTCAAATATTTGCGGCATTATTGATGCAATGATTATGTAGCATTGGCAGCAGTTATGAATAAATACTTTTGTGGAGTGTGTACTTTTAACAAGATAACGTCTTGCAGTGGCATACTGGCGCTGGTTGTAAAAACCAATGCAGACCTGCTGGGATGGTGAGGGTAATTGTTAGCTGTAATTTCCAATGGTCTGCTGATAAATGTGTATCTTCTTGTTCTGCTTGGAGTGGCAAATGTAGCCAAAATCCTAGTCAACCATCACATGATAACCATTATTTTTGTGTGCTTATCACTACATGCTTCCTTACGTCTTGTCTGTTAGTGCCGATTTTAATCGCCGAGTTTTGGCCACTGGGTCTCAAAAACTAAATTTTTCCTTCCTGGAGTTGATTGCTTTAATGGTCGAGATAGTACCGCGAGCCAAGCCCCATGTGGGAAAGTAATACTTCTGGAAGGTTGATTTGGTGTGTAAAGCCATTCCATAATCAATTTAAAAGCTTACATTCACAATTAATACCCATCCATTGTCAGAAACCGCTTAATCCTGTACAGGGTCACGGTGAGCCTGAGCCTATCCCGGCAGACACAACGATTAATACCAATACATTTTCTTAACGTGGCACCAAATAGTCACTAAGGGGTGTTGTGGCGAATATACATAAAGCAGATAATAATAATAGCATGTATAGAGCGCTTTTCACCCAAGGGTCACAAAGCGCTGCACAGGGCATGTCAACGACATGTCAACGACATGTCAACGACTGGGAACGGTAAATCAGCAACATTTATTTTTTAAATAAGACAATGTCTGCTTCATATATCTGTGTCTCCACATAAAAAGAATAGTGTCTTGCACAATCCATCGGCCCATTGTCGTTTTACAGAGTCCGTTGGGCAAACAGCCTTCTAAATAGGCTGTTTGGGTCATTGGGTTGATTTTTATAACTCCCAGTGCCTGTTCTTGCTTTTACTCCTGGTTCCCAGGGTTACTATAACTGTACATTGGAGTCACTTTCTCAAACTTATTGTCGAGCGTTCTTCGCCATAAAACACCACTCATCTTTCTTCAAGGCCTTTGTACACTGAGCTTGGCTCCGCGCCTCAGTAGCTGCGTCTCGCTTCGGCTGGGTGGGGAATTAGTGCGCGTTATAAATTGTATTATTATTATTGCATCGTGGGATCGTGAGAGATTGAGGCGACTCGGGGAGACCTTCATCCAGCAGTGGATTGGTCGCGACTGATCATGATTTTTGACCACGAACTATCAAATCAACAGATTTCTCGTCATCCTATACTGTACGAATATGCAAGTGACCTCTTAACATGGTATGACACACGAGCCACGTAACCTGTCCTTTAAGCTGTCTGGGTGCTTAGCAGTCGTCAAATCGTGACGCACCTTCCCACCCTACCTCCAAGCTATTGAATCATGCTTCTCTTCCCCCAAGAACACCCAATCCTCAACCACCCCTTTTTTTACTTGACTGTACAGCTGTCCTTTGCAGCCAGCTACTGTTAAAACATCACGACCAAGTTTTAACACTTGAGTGGATCACGTCACGTCCGGATAAAGTTTACGAAAAATATAACTGGGCCGACATTTTATGTTAATCTTAAAGAGCTTCGTTAAGCCTCGAAGACTATTTTTTTAGAAGGCTTCTAAATCTGGCGTTTGACCCAATTCTATTTTAAGGCATGTTTTGTGTGAGTGGAAACTGGAGTGTCCATATAGCCCTCCCATGAGGGATGAGATTCATCTGCACAGATAGGTTATGGACACTTTCTTTCGTAGATTGAATGTAGGTCGTGTCTGATTTGCTTGTGTGCCAATGAAGCGTTATGATGGGCTTGTCAAAACATTGACCCAGGACAGCTGAGTTGCTCAATTCATTTCCCGACATGTTTTTGTGGTGAGAATTAAATACATTTCTTCGCTGGTAATTTATATATTTCTTGCCCACAATACAGGCAGGCAGTGCATAATACTGACCACGTGATTCCGCCTGTTTTGTTCTTTAACTCTACACTATATAGTAGAGACTGTGTGGAGTTTCTGTTTTGCTTTGACATCCGTGTGTCTGAATTTCTGAATTAGGTCTTGTTATGTATTATGTGTGTGAGGGTGCAAGTATTTTGTTTGAGTGTTGAACAGTAGTATAGTTGTCAGTGCAATATACTAAATCCCACTGTGACTTTGATTCGATCCCCTGCCTTAAATTATCTCTGCAATGTGAATTGGGTCTCTCCTGGGTTAGTCCAGCTTTCAACGAGTGCCTGGTGCAGTGTGTGAACATCAGCGCTATAGAGACGGGCGACCAGGCGTGAACGAGGCCTCTCCGCTCCCTTGCGTGCTCTGTTAGTCCGTATATGTATGCGTTTGCTAACAAAACGGCTATTGACCTGACAGTCTACATGCTTAAATAGTGATCTTTGCATTTGTGTGGTGTTCTGTTGCAAGTGGTCCAATAACAACAACCGCCGTTTTCCACTAAGTGGCGGTGACATCCACCACGGTGCTTGTGCCAGGCCAGGTTCACCTTGAGGCCACGCACAGATAGATAGATGTTTATTATTACAGCAGACAAAGACCCAGTGAGCTTGCAAGCTCTTTACGGGACTCCTGCGACACAACAAGCACGCACAGTGTCGAAGGCTCGCTGACAGGAGGTCATGGGACAGACCGAGGTGCCTGGCCGGGATACCAGCTGTGCTCCCTACTGTGCCATATTGATGAGTTTTATCCGCCCCCCGCTCGGCTCACTGTTGTGCATTCCACTTTTTTTTATATTTTCTTATGAAGAGTTTATTAAATTGATATGAATAGTTATCTATTAGTAGCTGTTGGGTAACAGACAACCCCATCAACAATTTTCGAAAATCATTACTAAGTAATACATTTTTATTAATAAGTTTATAAAATATTGCGCGCACATTGTATTTTAGGTAGAACTATTGCAGTGAGGTCAATCCATAGTCCACTTAGTGATCCATTCCTGTGCCCAATTATCATTTAAATAGGATTAGAGAAGCTCTAGAGAAATGTAAGGGTCGAAAGGACTTGCAACTGTTCTAAATTCCTCAACCTTGGAAAAAGAGCATTAGTGAGGGAGCAATTTAAAGTTGAGTTCTATTTCATTGTCATTTTAGCCCCTGCGTTCAGTTATCCAGATACACTTTTTCAAATGTAGTGTTATGTAAACAAATGTGAGCTCTAATGCGCAATTCTGTGTGCAAATGGTCATTTTTGTTCGGTTAATTTGTTATCTTTATATTTTTATTTATTGTCAATTCGCTTGTTTATTGTGTTTTGCAGGAATCTTGTAAAGAGCTTGCAAGCTCACTGGGTATTTTTCTGCTGTAACAATACACATCAATCTATCTATCTCATGGTATGTTACACCATATATGACCCTAGGAAGGCATTAGGTTTGTCTACTACACAGTCATTAAGATATGTTTAAGTGACGGTGAGCAGTTAATTCAGCTCTTACTGCTGCTCAGTGTTTAATTTGAATGCTATGTGGCTTTTTCTGGTGTCATTCCCACCAAAAATCAAAACAAGGCCATGCACAGAGGTGTCACTGGTTTGTATAGTGAGCTTACAAAAGATACTGGGCAAATCTTATTACCAAGGCGTTTTATCAGTCTCCCCAATGTAGTTGAAGCCACAGCGACTGCACATAACCAGATTCGTGGAGGTGTGTGTAAACATATGGTGTGTCACAAGTGGTGCTCTGGGCGTGGAATGGGTTTATCTAATCTTCTTCTTTGCGCGATGGTCAGCTTCTGGACATCGTTGTCTTTCAACAGCTACTAATAGGTAACTATTCATATGCAATTTTAAAAACTGGCCACAAATATGTTTAAAATGTATTATTCAGGTGTAAAGTGCAGTCTGCCTCTTGTATCCACTGTCTTTGTGGCTTCGCTATATGTGCTATGAAGAAGGGCCATTAACTGAAACATCACATCATCGACGTTTTCTATTAAGCTAATAACGAATGTGAGTTTTTAGTCATTGATTCAAGTGCTTCTGAGACGGTGGTCGAAATTCCACATAACTTTGGGTTAGAGTGAGTCTGTCCATAAGGAAACCACTGTTGACGTGTCACAAAGTAGTACTACTTTATTGGTCCTGGAGCGGTGATGGGCTGAGTCAACCCTTGACGAAGAATTGAATTTTTGTCGCCTTCCGGTTGCGAGCAATACAATCTCATGATATTGCGATCTGCCCAAAATTACTCGAGGCAGACTCGGCCGAAACGATGAAGCGAATATAAATGCAGAGATAATCCTCTGCTCACAAACTGGGCTATCAATTTTCACCTCTATCCACAAACAGAGATTAAATACTGCATCAACTAAAATACGCTACCATAATTAACACTAGTAACACACAGCCCTTTGACAGAAGTAAAAAAAAAACGCATTTTTCTATGTAAATATAACAAATAAACGCTAAACATTTACACTGCTAACAGGACGTGGTAACACAACATACCTCTAAGAAATACAAGACGTGTTTACTTTATTAGCTTGGTCACAATTAAATAAATAGTGATTTGCCTCTAGCTGCTATAGTGACCATACCATGGTTAAAGCCATGCTGACCTACAAAGTGACATTGTTTATGTGTAGTTGGGTAACCTTGTGTATAATGGTTCAATCACCAGAGGTGGCTAGCGGCAGTATTCTTGGATGGGTTGGCACTATTTGCATGCTTAACCTCTTGACCTATATCCCAAAATAATCGTGTTGTGATAATTTGTGTAAACATCTATTCCTGCACCACAAAAGCAATAAAATGTGATTTATTATATTTGGACGTGACCCTGAATTATAAGCAGATTGTTCCACGATAACTGTTGTTTACATATAAAAGTATCTGAAGGGCATTTATGTGCGTAACATGACTCGCGGCACCACACATAGAGATGTGATGCAAGTTAAATAGCCTTCTCGCAACATGTTGTCATCGGCTGTGGTGGTCATGTATCTGAGCACTGTTCAGACTCAGTCCTGCTTCGCTTCCAAAACCCGATGAGATCGGGTGTATTGTGCTTACTTTGGTCATGGGGAAATGATTTGTAAACGAGTCACTATCTAAAGAAAATCTCTTTCCCTATCTGTACTTTCGGGTTAGCCGTTTCAACCGTCCCCTTCTCTCTCCGAAGCGACATTTCATCCCCACGCTGGAGGCTTCTTCTGGCGTTCCTCGACGTGGCTATCCCGAAAGAACAGCTAGGGAAAGCAATTATCATACATCGAGCCGTGAAAACCTTCATCAGCACAAAATCCAAAGAGTCACATTAGTGCAGAAGATATTATGCAAAGCCTTCATTATGGCCACTTATGGTCACTGCTGCTCATGTGTTTACATGTGTGGGATGGTAATAAGGGTTATGCATTAATCTCTGCTGTTCCGGGAGATCGCATCATGTTGTTGTTCATCGGGCGTCTTTATTCGCGTGACCGCACATTCACTTATTAAAAAGTTCGATGTTGGCAGCAGTGTTATTTGGCCGCTCATTGGGCAGTTGGTGGGGGAATCGACTTGGCACTGATGCGCGACCACAGTCCAGATGAAAGGAGCTCGCCGCTGACAAAGCGAAGCAATGCAGCTTTACAAACGTGTCTCGATTCCCCCACATTGAAGCCGGCACGGTGGGCAGGATGGTTTCTCCACTGGGTTTCAGGATGTCTGCTTGCATTTGAGCAAATCGATGAACTCACAGAATTAGTGGTCCTCGCTTTATTGACCGTGGAGGGCATGTTGAGCTGATTTGATCATCTCATAAAAAGTGTCGTCGTGCTCGAATAAGTGCGCGGAGCAGTGTTGATTTCTTTTGATGGTCCTCGGCCTGTGGTGGATGGAAACCTCACAGGACAATCACTGCTGGCTTCTCACAAAGTGGTGCTTTGTTTTATTGGCCCTGAAGTGGATGATGGACTGATTGGATCACTGCCAGTGCTGTGCCACGGCCAACCTAAACAACTGTAAACTGTCATCAATAAATAGGATAGGTGACGTTTTGAGCAATGTCTGCTTAATATGAAAATAGTGCAGAGAGATCGAATGGTTAACACAAGTTTGTGACTGCTCTTTACACCATGGGCCAGATGAGAATAACATTTTCTGCCTGAGTATATTGGGAATGAGAGAATGAGTGAGCGCTATTTAAACCAGAGCCAGACATAAAGTGTGTCGTGAACAACAACATCTTGCAATGCTTGCTATGTTCTCGGCAGGTTTTTTCCGGACATTATTTAGGCTAATAAGTGCCGTGTATTTCCCTTTGAAGCACGAGTCATGTCAAGCCACTTATTCATTTTCACGTTTTATAAAACCCATATGTGGGGCCATGCTGACCTCCGTGCACAGCAGGAGGTGTTGTTGCTTTTTTTGTTTCCTGACCAACAGGTTCGGTGATGAAATTGCCATTGGGAACAAAAAAACATACATTCCTATGAATTAAGACATCCCTTTCTGCTCACATGCGCATTCCGTTCATCTCTGGCAGCCCTGAGCCACTCGTGAAAATTCCACATTCGAGCTGTGAAGGATGCTCTGTCTCGAATACAAAACATTGTCGACTACCCACACAACGTGGTACTCGTTTTAACAATCCCAGACGAATAATGAATTTCGACCCCGAATAAGTTGAGGTTTGAGCCGTCGGCCCTCCATTTGCGAAGGGAGGACAGATGTGTCGTGAACCCACTTGCCGTTCTTCAGTCACCTTGCCAAACCAACTGCCGCCTGAGAGTGCTCATCTGGCTGAGCACTCTCAGGCGGCAGTTGCGATCCCTGTCAAACACTTCGAGGCCGAGCTGAAAGACAACGATGTCCAGAAGCTGACCATCGTGCTTCGAAGAATCGCAAAGAAGAAGAACGCTGATTTGTAGAAGTCGCATCTTGAAACTTATATTTGTACACTGTTATAAAGAAAGTCATGTGACCACCACATTGCAGAGCAATCAATCCTAGGCTTGTCTGGTCACTCCTGCCATGGTGTATACCAGGGGTTCTCAACCTTCCGCACCTCAGGGCCCCCTTAGCCCACTTGGTTATGGTCTCCACGGACCACTAGGTGACGCTTGTGGCCCTACTGATGCGCCGCGACCCACCGATTGAGAATGGCGGCTCTATACAATAATATGGCCACAAATTCCTCTCACATGTGAGCTGCTGCTACGGGCATTTTTGTACTATTACAGTTTATAACCTGCCACAATTATTACAATTATCGTGTATAATTTGGGCGGTGGTTGTGTGGTAATGTCTCCTAAATATTTCTCGTGTGGCTTTTGTGTCCGCGTGTTTCTGCACGTGAATGCGTGTCTGTGCATCTGCGTGTTTAAGACGCGTACCCACTTGAAGAGTTTAATTCGAAAGAATTGACATTAGATTCTGAATCGTTGTCCCACTTGGCCGATTCGATTCTGAATCGTTGTCCCAGTTGGCCGCAACTCCTTATATGGCCAGGCCATGCCTCTTATTCCACCACATCCCACCGCAATTTGCAGGCTGATCGTGTTACAGCGCATGTGCTTACTTTAAGGAAGTGACGGCCATCTTAGGGGACGCTGGCAGGTTTTTGCCGCTCTTAAAATTGCTAGTTTCACGACCTTTCAGTGTATTCGAAGCAGCCTTAATCATTACATTTTTGTTGCTTTGGTTTTTATTAGTTGGGTTTTTTTGTCGTTGACATGCCGTTCTCTCCGCGGCCCTTGTACACCGCTTTGTGACCCTCGGGTGAAAGGTGCTCTATAAAATGCTATTATTATTGTGTCGCCCACTGTTCCAGGAGCACGTAATCAGCTCGAACACGAAGCATGCCGAGCCAGACACCACCCCGAGACAGGTAATCGCACCTCACCCAGCGTTTGATTAAAAACGGACTGAAAAGTAAACAACAGGGACCATAACATGTGGCTCGGAACGTTGCAGGGGTCCTGTGCAAACAAGGTATATAACATCTCTGCGCTATCAAGAAAACAGGTTCTAGGTGGAATGTGAGAGAGGTGATGGGAGTGGCGTCGCCATGGATGTATATATAACCTTTGGCCAGACGATCCGGTCTTAAAGAAACAACTGGTTTTAGTTTGTATTGTACAGAGAGGCAGCCGTGCACATGACAGTACAGGCCACACCTTTCTGGTAAAAACAGATACGCACAAGCAGACTATGAGGCCTCGTGGCGGGAACTTTTGTTGTGGTTGTGCGAAATGTAGCCCCGGGGGTAAACATGTGCAACAGTGGCTGTAAGGGAACATAATAATACACACTAACGGTGATGTTCGGCGGTAAAATACGAGATTGTAACCGTACGATCAATACTTCCATTGCGGTCAGTTCTCACGTTTCCAGAATGTGTTTGGATTCGGTTTAGTGTCTGCAAATGCTTTACTGCCACTATCGTTCCCTAAGTCAAGGTCACACCGGGCCACCTTTGACTTTACACACCACGTACATGTGTTTATGAAGGCTTTTATAACCGCTATAAATAATACCCGTAATGACCACAGCCACTTCCCACAGCCACTTCCCACCTAGAAGGGTCTGTGTGTGTGTGTCTCCGTGCGTGTGTGTTCCCCCCACCCCGCCTGCAGGTACCACCTCGTCTGGATTATATTCTTCATCCTGGGCCTTGGCTCGCTGTTGCCATGGAATTTTTTCATGACGGCCACCATGGTGAGACTTCGATGGATTTCTCCTCCCTCTTGTTCCCCAGCCTGTTCCTGCCGACATTGGATATGAATGACTCGTATTAATAATGGTGTTAGCGGGCGGCACGGTGAGTAGCGCTGCCGCCTCACAGCAAGAAGTTCCCGGGTTTGAATCCCAGCTCGGTGTGCCTTTCTGTGTGGAGTTTGCATGTTCTCCCTGTGTCCGCGTGGATTTCCGCAGGGCACGCTGGTTTCCTCCCACAGTCCGAAGACATGCTGCTGCATAGGTTAATCGGCGTGCAGACTAAATTGCCCCGGTGCCCTGTGATGGACTGGCACCCCATCCTGGGTATCAGGGCCGTCTTTAAGCCAATTGGACCAATTGCTTCCAATTGGACCCCGTGCCTAAGGGGCCTCGCACTTGGGTAATCTACTCTAGTCTTGTCAAATACGCACAACAACACATTGCAACATACACCTAACACCACATTGCAGGTTTTATAGAGAACAGCAACGATTTTATTTTTTGTTCTGAATTCTTAAAAAGTCAGTAGTGTTTGTTTATACTGTTGTTATATATTTTTTACTCTACTTTAATTAAATAATATGTTAACAAATTAATGTTTTCAATTGAGCCCCGCAGCTCCTAAGGTCGGCCCTGCTGGGTATAGTCCTGCCTTGTGCCCTGTGTCTGCCGGGATAGGCTCCGGCCCACCACAACAGAATTGAGTGGCTTCTGACAATGATGATGAATAATTGTGTTCGCACCATTCTCACGACGCAAAGACTATCGCGAAGGCCATGTGTGTCACAGTCTGCAGTAGTTTCACACCTTATGGGCTCTTTATATGTATCCCAAATGAATACTTTAACTTTGAGTCATGAAGCTCACACAAAATGTCCTACTCTGTTTTGTTTATGACGTTCTGGGGTCTTTATCATTCCCTGTGCGGCAGATGGCACGTATATTCTGGTTGATACACTTTCTGTGATAACTAGGGCAGCCTGCCAGATGGGGACAGTGAATCCCTGCAACAAGAGACATTCGCGCTACCACTGGGTCATCAGATGCTACGTTGTAAACCGTGATCAAGGTTTCCCTTGTAAAAGAGACTCAACAAAAAATAGAGACTCAACAAAAAAAAGAGACAACTAAAAAAACACTCATTAATTATTTGGCTGATAACATCATAATATAAAGGAAGCAGTGTGTGGCAATATGGCGCCGGAAAAACTGCATGGCTGCCTCCTCCGCTTTCCTCTCGCCTCTGAGTCCTTCTCTCGTCGATAAAGAGATCAATGAAAATGAGTTGGTCAAATGTAAAAATGCAAATCCCTCCTGAATAGGAAGCAAGGCTTAGCTAGGTTTTCCCGATTGAATTAATGCAAAGCATACTTGGCATTCGTTATCGCATAGGGAATTAGCCTATGGTAATTTGTTACTTATTAACGGATTAGACTTGAGAAGGGACATTGCTTGTGCAATGCTGCCCTTGGAAAATCCGGTAAATTTCTGCCATCTCCAGTGTGGATGCCGCAGGGCTGTGTGGCTTTTCCACTTGGAAAATGTTTCCAGTGTGTCCATCTGAATGACTATCAACACATTTGGCAGCACATTCTATGGATTTGTTTTCATATGTTGAGCATGACAAATCACGATTAGGCCGCCTCTGCTCGTGCCACGCTGCCAACATCAGCAGTCATGTGGTGCCAGGACAAATTGCGGTTTGACGGCACAGAGGAAGATGGATGGTTGTGGGGTGCAAATAAATGTGAAACTGTCATATAACCATCACGCTTCGAAGAATCGAAAAGAAGAAGAAGCAGCGCGGGAGTTGCAGGTGGTGACGGCTCTCCATGTTGTGAGGGTGTGAGAAGGACTTCAATAAACACAGGGTCAAAACACCTCACCTTGGTGGTTTTCCCCCATCGTTAGTGGAGATATTGGGAAGCTTTCACGAGAGATTGAGCGAAACGGAACATTCAATCAGTTGAGTCGGGCGAGTGCGGAATTTAAAGGACAGGTGTTTGATGGACTAAACTAACCAATAAGACAGACTACGTGGGTTAACTTGAGTGTCAGGAAATGGGTGTTTGTGGCGGTAGTTTAGTGCATGTGGGTTAAAGAGCTGAACTTTAACATAGCAAGGGGAAAATATTGGTGAGTGTGGAGGATGTGAGCAAGGCACTTGGAGGTTTGTAGACGTAATGAAGCATGGACTGTGTAACTAGTGGGGTGCGTGCGCAACAAGAAAGAGAGGAGTGTTACCAAGACAGAGTTTGGGGTGGGCACTCACAGATTGGTGACCAAGGCGAGGACCTGAAAGCACCATCGTGGGATAGTTGGTCCTTGGACGTTTGGGTGTTTACAAGAGTTGAGAGCTCTGGCAGAAAGATTTAAAGGTGAAGTGCAGTGGCGTGGTTAGTGTTGACCGACGTGATCTATACAGCTTGGTCCGCAATGCAATTTTCTAGAAAAGTAATCGGTTAAAACGAGCGTGGTGGTGCGAGCTCACGTTCCAGCGACTTGCAGACAGTGGATCGCGCCGAGATGTATGTGATAACCAACCGGCAGCACAGCAAATAGGACTGTACAGAATTATCAAGAGAAAAAGCCCTTGTTGTGCATCGTTCTCGACTGCATTGTGAACTTGTAATGACAGTAGCCTTACGCAATTGTTTGTTGCACAATTGTTCATTTTTATTAGCAACAGAGAACGGAGCATAGCGTTTGTCCCTCCGATCAAGTATTGGGTCACTTAGTGGATCCTTGCACAACTTTCATGGATGTGGAATTCATTATTTATTTGTGTTTTACTTTGTCATGATATCCTGACAGTACAATCGGAGTCGCGTCAATCGATGAAAAAACACGCTTGTGAATTTCCTTGAGTCATCAGAGTTCAAGGAAATGCCCTGAATCAGGGAAATGCTGTATACAAGATATTGGGCTGAAACACAAGTGCGGAAGCAATAACATACAAGACCTATTGACACTTCTCCACATAACTTCATGAAGATAACAGCGGCCTCTCAAAGTCATGGTTAGTTTGTTTAAATGACAGTCAAGAAGAAGCTTCCTCAGCCATGTGCAGCCCCTAACAACATCTCGAGGGGAAACCAGACTCCAGCTCTGGACAAAAAAGCTTGAGAGTGACCCTCCTGCAACTGGCATGGGAATCCCACCTGCTGAAGACTTCCCTCCTGGCTCAGATGCACCATGGATTCAGTGGAAGACACTCAACCGCCTGAGAACTAGAACGGGACGATCAAAAGATGCTTTGGTCAGATGGGGCTACAAGACCGGCCCAACCACCTGTGAATGTGGAGAAGCAGACCATACTATGGAACACTGCCTTGTCTGTGCTCTACTACCCAACCTCTGCAGCTCAAAAGACCTTGCGGAGTTCAATGAAAATGCAAGGGGCTGTGTAAGAAAATGGGAAACTGTAATTTAACATCGCGCTTCGAAGAATCGCAAAGAAGAAGAAGAATAAGATAAGGAGCATAGAAATCCGGGACAGCCTCAGAGTAGAGTCGCTGCTCCTTCGGATTGAGAGGAGCCAGTTGAGGTTGTTCGGGCATCTGGTAAGGATGCCCCCTGGAAGGCTCCCCCGGGAAGTCTACCAGGCACGGCCCACTGGGCGGAGACCTAGAGGCCGACCCAGGACACGCTGGAGGGATTATATCCTTCGACTGGCCTGGGAACGCCTGGGAATCCCCCAGGAACAGCTGGAATCTGTTGCTGAGGAAAAGGGTGTTTGGTCCACTCTCCTTGGACTGCTGCCACCGTGACCCTCACCAGGACAAGCGGTTTAGAAAATGGATGGATGGAAGATGCATTTACACCGCTAAACTAAATAATTACCCGAATTTGAGTAGCAAGTGAATGTGGAATCTCATGACTTTCATTTTCCCACTGTTATGTTGTGCACATGGCTCACCAAGTGCAGGGAACATTATCAAGAAGAGGGCTTCACTAAGAACGTCAGATACCCGTATGAATCAATCAAGGTTTATTATTAGCACAGAAGGCTCACTGCATTTATTATTAGCACAGAAATCTCCCTTCGCTGTGAACCCAGCCACCTTAATTTGATCTGACGTTCAGCATCCGATCTTATAGTCATGTTTGTTTTTCCCATCGCAATGCGTAACTGTGTTTTTACTTGTTTATTTGAAAAATGTGTCCAATGTTGTGTGTAAATGTGCTTTTTGTTTGTTTGGTTAATAATTTTTTTTGTCAATTCGCATGTTTTGTCGCAAGAATCTCGTAAACAGCTTGCAAGCTCACTGGGTGTGTTTCTGCTGTAATAGTAAACATCTATCTATCATCGCCACCATCCGGTGCAATGCATTGTGCCTTGATTATGCCTTCTCTTCACTGGGTGTCTGCTTCTCTGTCTGGAAGTCCCACGTGTTCTCTGCACTGCTGATTCCCTTCCCCTGTTTACGTCTTGGCTCGAGATCATTTCCTGTGGTCGACCCCGTATCCCACTCATCCACCCCACCCTTGTACGGCACTTCGAGGTGTTGTCACGTTCCAACGTTCCGAAAATACACGCCCTCGTGTTGATGGCACGCTCGCTACTCTCCCGCTCTGTCTGTGTTGCAGTACTTTAAGGGCCGCCTCAAGGATGATGTCTCTGAAGTTATGGACGGGAACTCCACCAACAGCAGCATTGACGGTGCGAGTGTGCCGGAGAGCGGACTGGCCAAGCTCTTTGACAGCACTATGACCATGTGCTCCATGGTGCCTCTGCTCATCTTCTGCTGCCTCAACTCCATGCTGCACACACTGTGAGCCTCGCACATACGCGCGCATTCACACGCGCGTGCCCGAGCCTACCCATCTATCGTGCCGCCTGTCAGGAAGGCGCAGCCCTGTCTAATTATACAGTGAACTTTCCCTGTCTGCTACGCCTTTGGTCTGTCCCCGTGTCCCCTTTGGAGAGAGCATCTGCTGGAGGTCACGGTAACAGCCCCTGATGCGCCGACAAATCTGCGTGCCGAGGCAGATGTGCGTGGCCTATCTGGCTTAGTGCCCATTTACTGTGCCAAGATTGCGGTGCCTCTCGGTCGCATCTAAAACACATTGGGCTGCATCCAACTGATCACGGTGACTCCGGGTTTGAAATCGCGAGGCCGTGACGTTACGCTGCGCCCCCTGCTGACGCCGCGCAGAGAATCGACCTCGTCAATCGCCGAGCCCGTCGACACGAGACCCCCTCAAGCCATGCCGCTGCGTGACCACGACGTGTGACGGCCCGACATTGCGATGCCGTGTCGTATTGCGACGTATTGACGCCGTCTCGGCTACGTGTGTTTCTTCCTCTCCCCCCACCCCCCAACTCCCTTCCCACCCACACGGTGCCCCCCCTCCCCCATGTCTGTGACGCAGGATACCGGCGAAGCTGCGTATCGTGGGGGGTCTGAGCGGCATCCTGGTGATGTTCGTGCTGACGGCGTCCCTCGTGTGGGCCAGCTCGCTGTCGCCCAAAGCCTTCTTCGCCATCACCATGGTCACCGTGTTCCTCATCAACTGTGGGTCCCGTTAGGCACGAACACGGCCGCACACGCACACGTGCAGCAGTACGCACGCCTGACGGTGGCGAGCACGGGGGGATCCTTGGTCGCTTCGTTTGGACCGCAGCACCGCTGCGCGGTCGGCACGCTGCGCCGTCTGTGATGCCACTGCACACCCCGTCATCGCTTCCTTCCGTCAGACGCTGCGTCTCTCGCACAGTCGATGTCCGACCTCCGGTGTGGCTCTTATGGTTTCATCCCCACCACCATCTGGCTTTGGGTCGCTGACCTCTGAGTGCCAATCTCCTTGTCTGCCTTGGTAACCGGCCCTGCTGCGCCATGCACACGCCAGGTCATGAGCCCGTCAGTGTTGTGTGCTTGAGACTGGCACCTGACACAGTCAAATAAATCAAATTGTCACGTTTACAATTGGTCTTAATGGCACAATTTTGACCAAAATATCAACTATGCATCATGTTTTTTTCTGTGAAAACCTGTGTGATAAGCTATCCCCACTATAGTCTTTTGGGGGAAACACTGTTGGTGAGTACCTATGAAGGCCAACAAGCCACACAAGGGGGTGGTGTGGCTAGCACCGCACCAGGCCACCTTAGTAAATCCCCTGTTGTGAACATTAAAATGTCACCCCAGATACTTGTGCAAGGCTGACATGACCTAGCAGAGGCCCAGGTCCAGTTCAAATATAATAATAATAATAGCATTTTATATAGCGCCTTTCTCCCGAGGGTCACAAAGCGCTGCACAAGGGCCGCGGATATGTCGCTGTTTTCAGTTTGTAGTGCACTTCGCTAACGCTATACCGCATGCATACGCGTACACACGTAATTAACACACCCACACATTCCTGGCACGTAGTGGCGGATGGCCGCTGCTGCAGTCGTTGATGTCGTCTGTGTGGGCGTGCGTGCGCAGCGTTTGGCGCCGTGTTCCAGAGCAGCGTGTTCGGCCTGGTAGGACTGCTGCCCGCTGGCTACACAACGCCCGTCATGAGCGGACAGGGCATGTCCGGCATCTTCACCGCCCTCGCCATGATCTTCTCCATTCTCAGTGAGCACTGCGGCACCTCGCCACACCTCGCCACCCTCCCCACCCCCCCCAATTTGCCTTAACAGATTGTTAGGGCAAGTGCTGTTAGCCGGCATGTATGAAGGTCGGCACGGCACACGAAGGGGTATGTGGCCAGCACCATGCCCGGCCTTTGTCTCCAGAGTGGAGAATTTTACACGTCGTAACGGGTACTAATTTGAGGCTGTAGCGACCTTGCGGAGGCCCAGGATCGGTTAATGTAAACAAATCTTATCCTTAACGGGATTGTGATCTCGAATCGTGGCGATTCGTTGAACTTGCCACCAACGGTCGGGTGTCCATGGTCAGAGCGTCACCAGGTGATGCGCGGTAGACGCTCATTCATTATTTGGCCGATAACATCATAATGTATAGGAAGCCATGTGTGGCAATATGGCACCGGCAAAAGTGCGTGGCTGCCTCCTCCGCCAATCTGCGCTTTCCTCGCGCCTCTGAGTCGTTCTCTCGTCGAATAAGTACCTTCGACAGTGAATGAATCTGGGCGCGTTATAAATGTAAAATGATTATGTAACATTATGTAACAACGTCCGGCCTCCTTCTTCCTCCCCCAGGTGGTACGGGATTTAGCTCGGCTGCGTTCTGGTATTTCGTGACGGCGTGCGTTGTGACGTTCATCGCCATACTTAGCTACCTCTACCTGCCTCGTCTGGTGAGCCCCTGCCGCAATCCCCCCCCCACTCACCACACCGATCCCACTAATTTTACCGTACTGCCGCTTTCACTCTCTGCAACAAGGCGGCCTCTCAGTCTCTCTCGTACTCTCTCTCGTGTGCCGTCTTTGCCGAGCTTCGTCAGCCTCCGTGTCCATCTCGCTGTCTTTGTTCGTTCCCCCGCCATCGTCTGCTTTGCTCATCGGGATTGCTCTCAAGAGCTGCTCTTTCGAGATATCTGTAGTGAGCGTTCCGCCTCCCGTGTTGGAGACATCATCAGAATAATAAACGATCGAGCTGACGGTTGAGAGCGATTTTCATACATCGAGCTGTGGAAACCTACATCAGTATAGTGGCCCCCCGCTTTACGATATTAATCCGTTCAAGAACACTTATGGTAATGTGAAACCATCGTAAAGTGAGATCAGTAATACTGTGCTTTGTTTTATGGTTTCAAGCAAAGGAGGAGTAAACACTGAGATGTAAACATTACAAAGCGCTTCTTCTTCTTTGCGATTCTTCAAAGCACGATGGGCAGCTTCTGGACATCATTGTCTTTCAGCTTGGCTTTGAAGTGTTTGGTAGAATTTGCAGGCAACACCAAGTATTACCTGACAGGGGTCGCGACGTGAACGCTTCTACCTTGACTGCTATTGACTGAGAAGCTACCCAAGCAGCATGCGTTTGCATCACTGCTGATGGGCTGCTGCGCCACCCACGTTCACGCGCAGCCATATCGTAACACGTATTGTAAAGTGACATTTTAGCGTAATGTGAAACTAATGTTCTTATCGAGCATATATTGGAAAGTGATTTCATCGTATTGTGGGGTCATCGTAAAGCGAGGCACCACTGTACATTTCTCTTCTCATCGTCGTCACAATGTCTGTTGTGGTCTCTGTGCTGTTGTGCCTCCTCGTCGCCCCATGTAGGAATTCGCCAGGTATTACCTCTACGAAAAAAACCACTCCCCCTCCATGGACGAGATGGAAAACAAGCAGGAGCTCATCTCGAATGGTGACCTGCGTGTTCGTGCATGCGTGTGTGTGTCCGTTTGTTCGGCCTCTGTGGACGAGGCTCTTGAATGATGCCTTGGGCAGCCAGTGGCGGTTCGCCTCTTTAGAGTCAACGCTCACTTGTAAACATAGCAGAGCACTGGGCAGATGGAACCTAGCCACTGGCTGCATTTGGGAGGCACATTTGGCAGCATTAGCATGGAGGAGACAAAGACAGCCAGGCATTTGTGTTACAGGCCATGGCGGCAACTGCTTATAATTGCTGTCCAGTACATGTGCTTGTTGGTGTGTTAATTAATTTTTAAAGTTTTACATTTATAACGCGCACTTATTCATTCAATGTCAAAGATATTCATTCGACAAGAGAATGACTCAGAGGCGCGAGGAAAGCTCAGAGAGGCGGAGGAGGCAGCCAGGCGGTCTGCCGGCGCCATTTTGCCACACACTGCTTCCTATATATTATGATGTTATCGGCCAACTAAGTAATGAGTGGTTTTTTTTAAGTTGTGGGAGGAAACTGGAGAACCCGGAGGGAAACCCACGCAGAACAGGGGGAGAACACACAAACTCCACACAGAAAGGCGCCCAAGGCGGGAATCGAACCGCCCCGGGCAAGACCATTATTTCTGTGAGGCGCGGATGTTACCACTGCGCCACCCTGCCGGCCAAGTGGCAGCTCAGGTCTTTATCCCTCTGGAATTGTTCGTGGGAGAGACTTTGATTTTTGACTAGACTTGAAACAACTTGTCCTTGCTGTATATACAGCTCAGCGAGGCTCACTGCGTGTGCAGTGTTGCTTTGGTTCACTTGCGGCACTATGCTCCCAGAAACCTGCATTTAATTCCTGCTCACGGCCAACATCGGTGGCAAATATCTGAACATGCCCCAGCACATCTCCTAGGTCAACTCGGTCTTAAAAACGAGTTTCCGATACATTGTGTGAACATTATCACGGGATGGGAAGACAAAGACGGCTGAGCGTGGGGATGGCTACACCACATGCATGCGCCACATGCTGGCCTTTGTACGTGCTTGCTAACGGCACCAGTGCGCAGGTTGTGCGTAGTTCTGTATGTACTCACGT
>JAZEWU010000023.1:7312180-7337353 GCA_036362915.1 Geotria australis | reverse complement strand
TGTCAGATGTAACATCACGATGATTTAATTTTTCCCAACACATCACCAGACTACAGAACCCATGTACCCGGGGCAAACTTGCTCGAACATCTTTACACATTGTTGTCCTGCTGTAAGGAGCAGTGGGGTGGCACTCATGACCCAAGCTTGGTGGCCACGAGTCAGTGGTGCAATCTCCACTTTCCCGTAGCAGCGGTAAATCTCACCATGAAGTGATACTTTATATAATATCTCGAGAGGGTTCATTAGCTGTGTTGACCCTCGACTGGGATGTGAACTTGCAATCACTAGCCTGGTAGTTTTTTGTAATGATATGGATAATTCGTAAATAGAGGGCGCCTTCTAACGATAATTTTGCTTGACACTTTAGGCATGTAATGGTGCATTGATTATTAGGCCCATGATATATGCGTCATCGTTATACTAATTATTTGTCAGTGTAACATTAAGAATAATGGATTGAACAAAACTGTGAAACAGAAAAAATGAGACACTATGAGAATATAAAAAAGTCGCAAAAAATATCGTCAATTCTTGAACCGTGACCCCCAAATCGTGACATATTATTGAACCTCTTTGGAGGTTGGAGGTTTTTGAGTTGTTACTTGCCTGCAAGTCTTATTTTTCACCTCTTAACTCCTCAGCCTGAGGGCAGCCTGCTGATGGATCGATTCAAGAGCCTTCACAAGCGGAACATGCTGGAGCCCAGATTGAGAGCCAAGTGAGTGATCGCTGAAGCGCAGCAGCTGCCACTGGCTCAATTGTGGTGGCGTCACCACAGGGCCTGCACCAAGCTCACATCTAAGAGCCCTTAGAACAGCGTTGTGTGCATTCATGCGGATGCGTATACAGTGGTCCCTCGCTTTAGGATGGCCTCACAATACGATGAATTCACTTTATGATACACACTCTAAAAGAACATTAGTATCATATTACCGTTCAATGCTTTCCTATTTACGTAGATTTCTTGGTTTCTTATGAAACAATGCACTTTTTCACATATGCAGCTCTAACACGAGTGCAAGCTTATTGCAAACCACTGATGCTAGTGGATTAAACATATACAGCTCTTCAGCATGAATATTGGCAACACTTGCTGGCTCTATTTAAGCGTGACTTGACATTGCGTGCCCACGTTTAACATCTCGACGGTCGTGTCCTTCCATCCCAGGTTCCAGAGGAAACACAAAGTGAAGTATCAGGAGAAGAGAGCCTTCCGAGAGATCACGTACGTAACCGTTCATCTACTGCTGAAGTAAAGTTACAAATTGACCCCTCCCATTATTATTTTTTGCTAGGAGCGCCACTCATTCGTACAATTGGTGCATGTTAGAAGAATTTACAGTTCATGCAAACGGGGTAACATGTAGTCCAAGGGAGATGGCAAAACTGTACGGACGTGACGGAGAAAACAAGAAACATTACAAAGAGTTATTGGTAAGCAGACACGAATGAAACTGATGTGATCCGGTCGGATCGCTGGGAGGGTGAATCTCCGCGTGCCTAAGTTTTCCCGTAAATTACCATGAATTTCACTCACATTTGAGGCAAAATGTTTTTTCTGCCATTGAAATGAATGAGAAAGTACAAGAGCTTGGATGCAGCAGTGCACAATTGAAACCAGATGGTACAAGCACGAGACAATAGTGTTTTTATAAGTGTTTACCAATGGTAGACTTGCCCTTTAATAAATACCTGTTTTGGTGTTAATGTACATAGGCACTAAGTGGTTAAGCATGATGCTGACCACAACACATTAACCCTGTGTGGTGCTGGCTTAGTAGCGGATCTAGGAAATCACTTGCCACTACCTTGTGTGTGCGTGCGTCGTAAATGTTGCATGCTGTGTGCACCTGCTCCTCTTGCCTCATCGTTTGGAAGGCCAAACGTAAAATGGTTTTCTTTTACCTTTTGTGCACAGGCTATAAAGACCGCACTTGACCAAGCTCCAGCAATCAACCCCGGATCTGTACAGTTGTCCGTATTAATTCAACATTACAACAAATAAGTTCATCAACTTAGAGAATGGCACATAAGAACAACCCAACACAATTTGTACAACGTGTAACTTTTTGTGTTTAATTTATATTCTCAAAACTATTCACATCAACAGCTCAGCAATAAAATGCATTTTGTATGCTTGCACAGTGGGTGCCGAGTCGTTTTTAAATCATTGTTTCTGTAATTGTATTATTTAATTACTGCAGATTGATCTTTCAGAGTGGGGGGACAAAAGTGTTTTACTACAACTACCCAAGTACAGGAAGACCTGCAGTACAGTCACGGTAGTGGTCAGGGCATAACTAGTTGCAAAATGCAGTGCCAACAACAACCCTGCTTGTGCTCATTAACTCACACGTGGCAGTCATTTAGGGTAAGACCCAGTGCATTCTGCCTGCAGGGTTCCATTATGGATCGGTGATCCATCATCAACCTTAACATGGCAGTGATGGGAAATGAATCCAAATGAACGTATTCACACTCGTAAAATATAAAGGGGAAAATTACCACGAATGTACTAATGCATGCAACATTTCACCCCATGTGTTGTCAATTCGGGGATGCGATTCAATTGAAGACTCAGTTGTTTTTACCATTGTGGTTATTACACTAATTGCAGGACTTTTATAAACAAATTGGAACGCTTGAATAATTGATTTGCACAATTCAAAGCACGTATTGTGAGCGTAATTATCAATTTTAATTTAATACATACACTGTTACTTGCCCGATATATAAGCTTGTGACATTAATGATGTTTAATAATCCCGTCGTGGCGTGCCTGAACTACACTAAAGCTTGTCCACAAAGTGGGTCTCCCTTTGTGTTTCTACCAAGAACATAGCGAAACTGGCCTTTCTGCCAGCGGTGGTGTTCTTTGCACACAATAGCCTACTGTTGGCAAGAAGGGAAATCAGTGGGCAGCGTGCCATTGCTGAGCAGTTGCCACTACCGCACGCTACCCTGCCGCGTGTGTGCCCGGACGAGCTGGGCGGGAAATCCTGACTTGGATACAGGGTGGGTATTCGCTGGCAGATCCCACAGGGCCCACCAACCCCGTTCTGAGCGCCTTTGGGCAGTCGGGGAGCGCTGTGCCGGGGCAGCATCTCTACAGCGGGCTAACGAGCACCAGCTGCTTGCCAACATTGCCGCCCTGCATCATGGAGACGAAGGCAGCTGTGGGCAGGGGTGAGGGCACAACACGCATTGTATAACCACCCATCGGCAGCAACACGGCCAGTAACAACCCTGCAATGCACACCTTGTCATCGTTTCGTTCGCCCAGATCGTGCTTTGTTAAGACACCACTCGGCTTTGCTGGTCATGACCACTTCTGGGTTGCTGCCCACTACAATTCCTGTGATGGAAATCTTTCCTACAACCATGCTCCACCCAAAGCAAAACCGCTCTTCCTGATTACTTCGGCATTATATGTTAAACGTCCAAGTTGCCTGTCCTATCTTGCCATGAAGTGCCTCGTGTCTCTGTAATGCTGTTGAGGAATTACTGCTGTTGAACTACTGCTGCGATCAACACACGTAACCGCGTACTGTCACTTATATTTTTAGCTCAATTCTTACCTCCAACGTTTTCTATCCCGTCCATTATTGTCTCTTTCACCTGTCGACGGCAGGTGACAGAAGCAGCTGTTAGTCATCATTTAATTTTGCGTCATTTACGCAGTGTGCATGTGGCGCACTGCATAGCTTACGTTTAGCGTACGAAGGATTGGCAGATAAGATAGGATGATGTGTACATTTATATGAGAACAGTTCTATGAAAGTGACTAGTGACGCAATTTTTTGGCCTCGGTTTTCACGACACGTTTCGCCACAGGACCTCGAAGCTCTGCTGTTGCGCACAGAGCGTTCTTCACTTCGACAGCGCGGCCGGGATGTCAAACGTTCTACTTTAGGGCAAGGGACATTAACCTTGAGCTGGCCACTCTGCACCCAGCAGGCGAGCTGTTGCAGCCCCTCGGCGTGCCTGTCCGGGTAGTTCAACACCAGGAAGCGGTCCCTGGGTACAGGCACATGCGCGTACGTGCATTAGATGATAGGATCCCAGTGCGCGAGGTGGCCATGTGTCTCAGGGGTCGGAGCTCTGAGCTGACACCACTCAGATGTTATGCTTGAGTCAAGGCAGCCACCTGTAATTAAACCAAGTTCGCAGATTTTTATCAGGAGCTGATGGTCTTGGTTCAATAACCAATGATTGCGCGAAGAAACTGTAAAATTAAATGTGGTGTTTAACTTCTTGTGGCGTATTCCAGCACTTGGTAAACAAGCGTTGATAATAACGCTCAGTCGGGACAATGCATGGGAGCGTAACGACACAACATATGTCACACACACATAAGTCACGTGCATTTCTGATTCATAAGTCACGTGCATTTCTGATTCATAAGCTAGTAATTGCAGCCACTGGATTCTACATACATGATGAAGGCAACAAAACAAGAGATTTGCAACTTGTGGCCCTGAGTGATGAGACAGTATTACATCGCGGAGGAATGAATGGTTCCATGCTTACTATGTATTTGCGTATCCTCTACTACTGAAGTGGCTCCATCATTAGTTGTTGCATAGCAAAATAACGTGTTCCTGCTCAAACAAGCAACAGTAGCACTAATCCCCATTGGTAGTGCTGCTCAAGGTGGTAATTCTACAGTCCAATGGTGGGGGCCATGTATGTATTTAAGGATCGTGTGAGTTGGGCACCCTCCCTATGCATAGCCTTGCCACGTGTTGGTGTGCACGTGCATGCATGTGTCTGAGCATGCCCATGGCTGCTCATGTGTTGGCACAGTGGGAGCCACAGCTGGTGCATCTGCCAGTCATCTCAGCCAGGCCACTCTTACCACCTGGGTCTGTCCCGTGACTTCCCGCCAGCGAGGCGTCCACACTTCACCGGATTACCTCAAAATGCACCTAGCCTGGCGCAAGCTCTACGGTGACATCCCAATCACCCAGTGGTTAATGGCGGCTGTTGTGTATTTCTGTAGCTGTGTGAATGCTTTGTGCGACATTGTGTGTTGTTGTGTGCACACATGCCTGGTGATATTGCGTTCCTGCATCACAGCCTGTGTGTGCGTTGGGAGCGGAGGCGGGTAGGGGACGTCCTTGTTGTACTGGGAAATCTGCCCACACAGCACCACGTGGCCCCGAGCATTCATCTGCAAACAGCATGCAAACACCAGTCGCCCACATGTATCACTGGAATAAAATCCACTGAATAGGCTTCACGGACTTGGGGCAAGTGCTGTTCTAAGCCAACCCAGGAAACACGGGGGTGTTCTAGTCACCACCATGCCCGGTTGCCTTTGTCTCCCCAATGCTGATGTTTACAGTGCCAAGTGCTTTTTTTCTAAAAACGGAGTCGACCTAGGGGAGGCCCAGGATCCGTTCAGATATTCGTCACTGATGTTGGACGTGATTGGGAATTAAACTCAAGTCACTGGGGTTCATAGCGCAACGTGCTAACTATTGCACCACTGTTCTCCGCACACTTATAAACTCACAGGCGCACAAGCACATACATACACTCGCCCTAGCACGTGTTGACACACTCCTCAACTATGCAAAACCGCACAGTTACATACGACCACGCGGGCAACATACAAACACACGAACTTGAAAACTCATACACCACCCCACACGCATTAAATATACAAACCGACATGCACTTCTACACAACCACACGAATGCATGCATACACACATTGACATTCACACACCCACCTCCACGCCGATACATACGGGCATGCGAAATCAAGTGGGTCGCCGCCACATCCTCTGCTGTGCTACGGTTTACAAATCCCACATGCTCGCGGGATTTGTAACTATACGTTTTCCACTATCGATGCTATTTGTAGACGCACAACTTTATGTCAATCCACTGCTGGATTGCGTCCTCCACATGCCACGAGGTCACGAAGGGTGCTTGTTATATAACGGGACATCGCCACGCGGCGTGCACGTGTCGGCGTAATCTTCATCGTAAAATCAAGTTACGAAAACGTCGACGTGGGTTTTCGTGCGATCGCCGCGCGCGCAAACCGACGGGGAGTACGCGAGCCGCGTCGTCCCAGCCGTGCCTGCTCGATGACGGCGTCGCTGACCGCTCCCCCGACGTTGTCAAAGTAGAGGTCGACCCCCGCGGGGCACGCCGAGCGCAGCTGCCCCGCCAGGTCCCCCGCGCGGTAGTCGAGCGCCGCGTCAAAGCCCAGCTCGGCGGTGAGCACGCGGCACTTGGACGCCGAACCGCACACCCCCGCCACCCGGCCGCAACCTTCCAGCCGCGCAATCTGCCACGCGCTCAGGAATAGATCCCCTTGTGTGTGGCTTTTAGCACACTGTTGACATGCCCTTCTCTCCACAGCCTTGTGCAGCGCTTTGTGACCCTCGGGTGAAAGGCGCTCTATAAATGCTATTATTATTACTGTTGGGGCAAGTGCTCTCGGTGAGCATCTGTAAAGGCCCGGACGATGCGCGAGGGAGCGGGTGGCCAGCATCACGCCCGGCCGACGTTTAAACACCGCATATGCTACTCGTTCGAAGCTGAATCGACCTCAGGGAGGCCCAGGAGCAGTTCAGATCATCGTCACGGCATTGGCCACGAGTGGAAATCAGACTTGCGTCACCGGATTCGTAGTGGCGTGCTAACTGCTACACTACCGCTCCCCAAGCACCAATGCACGTTGTGAGCCATTACAGAATCCACACCTATGCATATTTCATCATTTAACATTAACGGGTTAGTTTTATTGAAACAGGCGGCGCGGTGGCATGGTGAGTAGTGCTGTCGCCTCACAGCAAGTAGGGCCCGGGTTCGTATCCCGGCTCGGGTGCCTTTCTGTGTGGCGTTTGCATGTTTTCCCCGTGTCCGCGTGGGTTTTTCGCCAGGCACTCTGGTTTCCTCTCACAGTCCGAAGACATGCTGCTGCATAGGTTAATTGGCCTGCTGACGAAATTGCCCCGTTGCCCTGTAATGGACTGGCGTCCCATCCTGGGTATAGGCCTGCCTTGCCCCCTATGTCTGCCGGGATAGGCTCCGGCTCACCGCGACTCTGTACAGTGTACAGGATTAAGCGGTTTCTCAAAATGGATGGATGTTTTTTTTATTGAAACACTGACGCCCCCGCGCTTCGTTTTTTTTTTCCGGACACTGTCCCTGTCCGACCCGCCTCACCTGCCCAACCAGGTGGCCACAGGCGCCGGCCGCCCCGCTCACCACCAGGGTCTGGCCGCCGCGTGGCGCGACGTGGCCGCCCACACGAAGGCCTAGCAGCGCCGTGAGCCCCGGCATCCCCACGGCGCCGAGCGCCAGGGAGGCCCGCTCCGCCAGCCAGGCCGGAGACAGCTGCAACGCAGGGAGGGCTCGGTTCAGCCTGGGGGAGGCCCCTGCTCGGATAATTAGAAAATGAGCTCTTGCACGGTCTAACGTAAGTTTGTAAAAGACTAGCAGGCTGCGCGTCCGTTGTACGTTACTGTCTGGCTGTAAATCGATACCTCCAGCCAGCAGAACTCGTGTCTAAAAGAGTACAGGTATAGGATGTCTGGATATGTTAGTGTTGGATCCACGCGGAGACGTCACTACCGTGCAAGTGCGCTTTCTCGCCAGCCAGCCAGATAGGGGTCCAGGCATGAAGCCAGCCAGAACAACTTATTTTTCTCATATACAGTACTGTAATGTGAAACAAAACGTTCTGAGTAGGAGCCTCTTGACGGGTGCTGAGACACTGCTGAGAGGCTATGTTGTTTTTATCGTGTTTGCAAAGTTCCAACCTAACAGCCTTTAAATACACAGCAGCTAAACAGAGAGAGTGCTAACGCTAGTCCAGCAGATGAGAACCAACGCATTGCTTGAATTGAGCAAGGTGATAGGAACTTGGGATAAGAGATGACAAAAGAGGGAGTTTCAAATCTGAGCAATAGGAGGAAAACATGTACTTGTCCAACATGAGAGAAAACTCAGTCTAATGTCATGAATCCTTGACATGGTTGTAGGTATCAAGGTGTGAAGCTGATTAGAAAAAACAGTGATCAGTGACAAAGTAGCGATAATGAAGTGACAATGACAGATCTACATCTGAGTAGAGCCTGGTAGAGGGAGGACGGGCACCTTCTGCAGGCCACTCGCGGGGAGCACGACGTGCGTCTGCCAGGGCCAGGAGAAGCTGGTGACCACGTCCCCCGGGCTCAGGGTCTCGGCACGCGTGGACAGCACGACGCCCACGCCGCCGCCCTCCGCCACGCCACCCACCGTCCACGCCGACAAGTAGTCGCTACCCGGGTCCTCGTTCATGCGGCAGCGCTGAGCACACGCACACCGGGCACGGCGAGATGCTGCGATCACAGAATAGCTTAATGCGGTGCTTCTGTGGAACACTTCACACGGCCTCGGGGATCACTAGTGGTCCACAGACTACAGGTTGGGTACCTCCCTGGCTGAGTGGGTTTTCTGGTAGAGACGTATAGGTATTATTTAGGTGGGTGGGGTGGCAGTGGGCAGAGGGGTAGGTAAACTTTCAGCAGAGCATGCCAATGGCTGATTGGGCTGAGTGCATGAATGGATGTGTGCAGACGTGAATCGACCACATTCGCTCACGTTTTATTTTGATAGTGACCTAAGACAACAGGGCCACCGTGCCATTCTTCAGGAACTGTTGATGGTTTATGCATACTGCACAGAGGCTGTGTTGTTTAAAATGTGTTGTTTGAAATGTGTGGTTTTCCTGCCTGTACAGTATTGTTTCGTTATGGGGAGTTTTTTCTTCGCATTTCCATATTTGATCAAGGGGAGAAAAAAACAAGGTAAAATTTTAAATTCCATGTTCAGTCACCTCCGCTACATTATTCCAACTTACAAACACAGCCGCAAATGATCATGTACGCGTTACCAGGCAGTGTCTCGCCAGCATTTCCCAGTGGCATCTCCCCTGGGTCCGATTATGTGCAACGGTTACCTCCACCTCACCTATCCCAACCAGGCATGGGCACGCACACCCCAGCCATGTGTGCGTGTGTGTACACGTGCTCTTGTATGTGCACTCACACATGCAGGTTTGTGTATGACAGGCGCTGTTAGCTAGCTCCTGTTAAAGCCACCATGGCACAAAAGAGGCCTCAATCAGAGGGTAAAAGTAATAAATAACACGCAATCAGTGATTACCGTATATGTGACCATAGGTTCAATCCTTCCACATCACATGCTATCGCTACACAGCCTTGTTTTAGACCACCGATTCAACAAGCATAATTGTGGCCATGTTATTATTGATGGACTATATCCTCTTTTGTTTGTACGATACTTCCAAAGAGTTTGGAAAACAAACCCACACATATTTGGAAGTGGATGACAATCAAACATTTCTGTAGGTCAGCGACCAGCCTATTCTCGACTTCGTAGTCTGGGAGTATCACACACGTCACACCGATTCCCCTGGCATGATCCCGTGTGTGTTGTGTGTGTGGGTTACCATGTAAGGATCCACAGAGAGGTAGATCGTCTTGAGCAGAACGTGCCCTTCGGGGAGCTGCTCCACCACCTCTAGCTCCTGCACCTTAAAATTCTCGATCTTCGGCTCCCCATCAACACCTATCACAGCACCATCGACCGATGGAATTTCGGCAGAATCCGTACGCAGTAGGAAGACACGGCAGCAAGTGGGCATCTATCAATTCACTCGCACAGTTGGATCCACCAATACTGGGCCTCAGATCAGCAATATGGTTGGACTGTTAAAGGCGGTACGGGGATCTCTGTCTCACAGTGGCCGCGTATGTTGCGCGTCATGTTTGGGCACTGGGCAGGGGTGCAGCTCAAAAGACCTTGCAGAGTTCAATAAGTATGCAAAGAACTGTGTAAAGAAATGGGAAACTGTAATTTAACCATCGCGCTTCGAAGAATCGCAAAGAAGAAGAAGGGTGCAATGTGAGTTAACACATTGTCCCGGGTTCACTCACAAAATGGTAGTGCGAGTGAGCGCATGGCTCCGTGTTCACTCACAAGAGGAGGGGGGATGGTAGTGCGAGTGAACACATGGCTGCGGGTTCACTCACCGGGCCGGGACGCCAGGATGACCGCCTTCGCCTTCATGTCGCCACCACGCTCTTTGCTCGGCTCCCCGCCTGCCTGCGGCCCTGTGTGTGCGGAAGAGACGAGACCGCCCAATAAGACGCCGCTGCTGCTGCCTGTTCGCCCTGGCTCAGCGCCCAGCCGATGTGTGTGACGAGGTTATTCTGTCTACTCGCCGGATATGGAGAGCAAACTACTCCTGGCCACCCCACGCCCCTGTCAACTGTGCTCACCAAGGGGATATAACCAAGGGGATGGACGATGCACTAAGGAAGTCACTGTGTTTGGTCATCTGGGATTACACAGGTGTGAATCTAGCCTCCGGCCGCCCGTGACTGAACCGGACCTCTGGGGGCGTTGTGAGGTAATGGGCTCACCATTCTCAACAACTCATGGCGAACCAAAGAGAAGGTTAGCAGTTCTTGCGTTAGCAGTTCACCTGTTGGAACAAGCAATACCCAGTGTACCTTGCAAGCTCTGACGGGATTATTGCGACAGAACAAACACGCGAATTACGAAAAATCAATAAATATAGAAATCACAAGTTAACAGGGGGTCAAGGTAGAAGCGTTCACGTCGCGATCCCTGTCAGGTAGTACTTGGTATTGCCTGCGAATTCTACCAAACACTTCGAAGCCAAGCTGAAGGACGACCATGTCCAGGGGCTGGCCATCGTGCTTCGAAGAGTCGCAAAGAAGAAGACAAGTTAACACAACGAACCACAAAAACATGAAGTAAACATTTACCCATCATTGCACAAGACATACGTGACCAAATAAATAATATTAATAAAAATAGTTAAAACAGTTAAGCATTGCGATAGTAATAACATTATAAGGTTACGGAGTTTGCATGTTCTCCCTGTGTCCGCGTGGGTTTTCGGCGGGCACTCTGGTTTCCTCCCACAAACCAAAGACATGCTTGCTGCTGCCTAGGTTAATTGGCCTGCGGACTAAATCGCACCCGGTGCCCTGTAATGGACTGGCGTCCTATCCTGCCTTGCGCCCTGTGTCTGCCGGGATAGGCTCCAGCTTACCGCGACCCTGTACAGGAGTAAGCAGTTTCTGACAAAGGTTGGTTGTATAATATTTGAGGAAACGAGGTGCTGGTCGGATATGCAATGTGCAACAGCTGTAGAACGTGGCAAGGGAAGGAAGTGATGGCCAGGCGTGGTGGACCTCAAAGGCATTTTCTCTTGACACTGTCCACGAGTACTACCAGCAGCATAATTCAATATCAGTCCACTTGGGTGGGCTTCATCAGGAGCACTTACACAATCACAGTACAACATACAAGAGACTAAAACGGGTTCCATATCATTGCCACTCCTCAGCAAAGTCACAGCCACTCATTTGCCACAGTGCGCCATGAGGAAATGATGCAGGGTGATTCATGTTTTGGAACTGCTAAACACTGAAATGCTAATTTTGTGGGCTGTGTGCTACGTAGTGGGCAGTAGAGGGCAGTGCAGCATCCATCCATCCATTTTCAGAAACCGCTTAAGCCTGTACAGATAGGGTCGCGGTGAGCCGGAGCCTATCCCGGCAGACACAGGGTGCACCGAGGATGGACGGCGAGTCCATCGCAGGGCACCTGGGGAAATTTAGTCAGTACGCCAATTAACCTGGCAGCATGTCTTTGGACGGTGGAAGGAAACCGGAGTGCACGGCGAAAACCCACGCGGACACAGCGAGAACATGCAAACTCCACACAGAAAGGCCCCCGAGCCGGGATTCGAACCCGGGAGCGTCTTGCTGTGAGGCGGCAGCGCTACGCACCGCGCCACCGTGCCGCCCGGCAGTGCAGCAAAATGCAGCGTAATGCACTGCCTTAAACGACATGAAGACACCGTCACCTGGACACACGGACACATGAAGACACGAAGACATGAGCAATTCATAGCCATGCCTGTGCATTGCACTGGCATTGCAATATCGGGCACAATGCAACACGTAACCGAGCATGCAGCACCAGTGGAGGTGTGAGTTACAGTGTAATGTGCAGCACGAGTTTGCGTGCTGCCTTAATGCATGAGCAATGCAGAGGCGCAATGCAGCAGAGATGCGCTTCAGTTTCAAGTGCAGTGTGACCCAAACCCCAGTGGAATTGCCGTGCAAGTTCCCTGCGCGCGTACAACGGAGCTCCAACGCGTTTCCAATGCAAACCTAGGACATTGCATCTGCAGGGAATATCCAGTTCCAGTATAATGTGCAGTGGACCTTGCATGCATTTGCAGTATAACCCTAGCTGTAGGCGGAATGCACCTCCATTATGGGTACAGTGTAGCTCTATTGCAAGTGCAGTAATGCTCAATTACAGACGTGTAGCTCTCAGAGGTGCAGTGTTGCTTCATTTCAGGTGCAGTGTAGCTCTCATACAGGTGCAGCGTGGCTCCATAAAAGGTGTACGTAGATAGTGTAGAGTAGCGCACCAACGTGCAGTGTAAAGCAATGCAGTCGGTGCAGAGCAGCGCGTTTTATTGAGCCGGTGAATCAGTGCAGCACAGGGCGGTGCCAGGGCGCATCGCCGCGATTTTGCATTATTAAAACAACACAAACAAGCGAGCGCCGCAGCACACGTTCAAACGAGAGCCTCGAGGTGTTCGTAAAGTTCATTGAGCTCACTTATTGTCCGCGTTCGTCGCTGCTACGTCTCTTATAAACCATCGCGCCGAATAAAATGTGCGTAGTCACCGCACGGGATGATGTCGCCGTGCCTGTGAGCGGAGAAGACGTCGGTCGATTTGTAATTTCCAACACTTTAAATTCCTCATTTATAAAAACGTTACCGATTGACGCCGTACCGAACGTTTTACTCTTACTTATACATATGTTTGTTTTCTTCATATTCCCTTTATCTATTTTGGGATTAAATGTTTATTTCACTTAATAACTTCGCCCGCGGAGGGATACACCGCACTCAGCCCGTACAGCTGCTCACAGCTGAGACATCAGGCTCCGAAAACACGCACTTGACGTACGATTACAGCGCTGCCGCAATGTCGAGCGGCCAATATGTCCTGCGTATGCACTTGTAGCATGTGCGCTCGCCTGTAATGTTTAGCTCGAATTATTTGCAAGTTTAAGTCGCTGAGTGGCGGCACTATTTGTTCATCGCGGAGTGTCCGAGCCGGGCCGGGCCGCGGTCCCGCGGCATCAGTGACGTCACGCAGCACTCGTGTGTTTGCAAAATAGGGTTCAACCTCGTCACCACCGTCACCATCATCATCAGCAGTGCCACCGATCTGCAGCACCACCTTGTTTCCTCGGCGACTCACGACACCTGCTGCAGTGGCAACTGTTGATGCCGCTGTTGCTAACTTGCTCTGGAGGGACTTAGAAGCCGATTGGACTGCACGGGCCGCAACATCAACATCCTGGGTCCATAACCCGGACCTTACCGCCTCATCCACCTTCTCTGCCGTTACGATCCTCGTCATCGCCCCCCCTCCCACCTCATTCTCTTCTTTAACATTCTCTCTCCAGGTGTATAGCCTTCGTCCGTCTGCACTTGCTGAACTCTCGCAGTTGCGCTGCTGCATATTGCTCCTCCTCTGCCTGCACCTCTCCTCTGTCTTCACCGTCAGCTCATTAACTTCATCGACATTGTTATTTCACCAGGCCCTCGTCCTCAGTCATTTCCAGCGGAAGCTCTTGCAAGTTTTGCTAAAATCTCCCGGTTTCTCAATTTGTCTTCTGCCAATCTACGACAAAAAAAACTTCGTAAAGTTATTTTCCTTCCACCTCCTCACCACCTGGTCGTCTGCATCACCTGCACTGTCTCCTCGCTACCATTCCAGTCGCCTCGCGACACCATCGCTCACAACTAACTGCACCCCTCTACCGCCTCCATCATTGCTTTCCTGTAAAGAAAAGTACTCCCGTCGGATCGCGGTGCCTGGGGAGCTCAACAGTGAAGGTGAGGAGGGGAGGGCGACACAACTTTGTCGAATTCGAGACAAACTTCCGTGTTTACTGCTGTCCATCACTTGTGTGTGTGTGCAAGTACTGTACTGTGTATTTGCACGTGTGTTTATGGAGAGTAGGGGTTGTTTGGACCATACTTCCCTCCGCTAGTTACTGAGAGTTGGTGACAGCGGGGAGCATATAAGTACTGTACAGAAAAACAATGGACTTTGCTTCACTGCCCTCTGCCGCCCACCACGAAGCCCCGCAGCGAAAGCCTCTAACGAACATCTTGCTGTGACAGCCGCCTAAGCGGTCATGACGAGGTAGGATACATTCGCGTGTTGAGGCCCGCATCCAGCAGTGGATTGAGAAAATGGCTGTTTTACGCGTATGGAAATTTTGGGTAAGGTGTTCAGTAACACAATGTACCCAGGCAGTTGTTTTGGCAGGGCTGACGGTCAGGCCCCCACCTCTTTATGGCAAAGATCCAGCTTTGGCTGCAACGTTTCCAACTTCTCAGTGAACAGCAGCTACCGGCTCATCAGCATACACGTAAACATAGTTGACCAGTAGGGAGCCATCCCTAGAACTCCACCCGAGCATAGATCATTCCCCTCGTTGTATCTGTGCCAGATGGAAATTACACTGCTAACGTCATGGAGGGCTTCTCGAACTACATATACAGTGCATTATCAAAACGTATAAACTGGTGTTTGGGGGCCAAAGGACATCCCTGTACCACACCGAGGGATACGGTCCATTCAGTGAGCTCCTCCTACAGGCGAGGGCGCTGCGTTGGTGGGTCACGTAGTCCGCATGCCCAGGCACGGCATGCCTAAACAGCTTCCGTTTGGCCGGATAGTGGGGGCTAAACGAGCGTAGCACGGGCTGGGGATTGATGTAATACGGTGAGGATGTGCAGCCGGGTGGACTTGCCAACGGTTGGTCTCAACGGGGTCAACATCGACCTCTGCGGAGGAGGTTCGTGAAGAACACTATTTTGCGCAGTTGGAGGAAGTTGCCCTCCAACAGTAACGGAGGGCGAATGAGCGACGCTCACAACAATGAGCGGAGGGCCGGGCGGATAAAACCCAGCACGTTGGCTCAGTAGGGAGCACAGGTTGCACGCGCCAGTTGTGTCGGTCAACCCGGAACAACCTCCTGCAAGCAGCGACCGCCTTCCACACTTTACGTGGCAGCTCAAAGCGCACGTAGCCTGGCACAAGCGTCGTGGTCACGTCTCCGGCACGTTAGGGGTGAGTGGCGGTTCATGCTTTGTGCGTGATGTGTTTTTTTAGGTCGGCAGAAACAGCGCTTGCCCTCAACCGTATGCGGAGTGTGCGTATACAGTACACGTATGTGCATTATGATTGTGTGTGCGTGTTTGTTTACTGTGCATGCGGGAGCTGTGGCGCAGCGGTTAACGCACTGCGTTACGAACTCGAGTTATGTTTCCGCTCACGACCATTAGCAGTGACGGAATATTCCAAGCGGTCATGAGTCTCCCCTAAGTTGACTCAGCCTTAAATGAGGTCCTGGTGCGGTGTGCAAACACTAGCACTTGGAAGACAAAGGCGGTCGGGCGTGATGTCGGCCTCCCACCTAATCTTGTGCAGTGCCGGCTTGCCATAGGTGCTGCTGGCTAACAGAAATTGCCCAAACTGTTAATGGCTACACGAGGGGCATTTGGCTGTGTTTACTGTGCATATGTATGCACAGAGACTACTTTGCAATATCGCGAGCGCCTCGTTTCCCAGTTATAGATAACCCTCAGCAAGCGACTTATACGTCTATCTTAAACCTCCTCCGCTTAGTCAACGCAACTTTAATTGAGTACCCACTGCAGTGTGTAAACAGCAGCACTGGGGGAGACAAAGGCGGGCGGGCGGGCGTGGTTTCGATCAGACCACCCGCTTCCCAACTAGCACCGCGCCGGCGTGAATAGGAGCTCGCCAACAGGCACATGTGCCTCTGCAGTCTATTCGGCGTGTCACGAGTTACGGAGTGCATTCGTTTGTACGGTGTTGTAAATCGTTGAGGGATTCCGCGATGCCTGGGACTCGCACACCACCCTGCACTTAAGGTGAGGATCGAGGTTTGAGCTCCTGTTCGGGACTGTCCCGCTTGACCGGTCTTGCCTGGTTTTCGAGCGGGCCAAGGTGCGAGGTAACCGGTAGCCAAACAAGGCCCCGGCACCCAGACACTTCGACTCTGCAGCCACTGTGTACACTAACGTAAAAGTTTTTTTGTTTGTTGAGAATTTTACTTTATAATTCTTGTTATAAGTGACACAGATGTTAATGACAACAGGCTGTGCAGCTGAGAAAGCTGAACAGTGCTGAAGTTATCGGTTATTGATTTTTACAAACGGTGCAACTTGCCGGTCCGAGACACTACAACAGTACACTACGTAAGGCGTCATAATGATGTGCATACTCTCCTTATGTGCTTCTAAACGCTGCACAGCATCAGTAACAAAAGGCATGGCGCAAACAGGTCTCCCTTTCCTCGTTAGTATATGTAATTGCATTTTCATCGTCGGTACTGTAGTTCTTGTCCGTCTTCGCCCTGAGCGAAGGCGTGTGCGCAAGTGGACGTGTCCCGGCTTGCAGACGCTGCCATTCTTAGGCTTCCAATACAATACAGCACTTGCAACATTAAAGTCTTCCAGAGGAATTTTATTAAGAGGTCAACTCCGCCACCATATCGAGCTATCGCTTCCTTTCTGTTGCTAGACCTTGAAACTTTTGCCGCGTTAACTCGCGGACCTTAGTCATGCTGTATAGCACTAACGCCGCCAGCAGCAACTTCACAATCAATTGAGGTGTTTTTATTGTTGCAGTTCAAAGACATGCTGTTCCATATGTTAATTGGCCTGCGAGCTAAACGTCCCCTCGTGCCCTGTGATGGACTGGGTCTAGGCCTGCCTTGCGCCCCGTGTCTGCCGGAATAGGCTCTGGCTCACCGCGACCCTGTACATGATTAAGCGGTTTCTGACAATGGATGGATGGGTATTGTTGCATAGGAGACACGTCCTTAAAAGTGCTACTACTATTCCAGTTTCATCATCATCGCCACCGTGTATGGCTTTAGTTCTTTAACCACGCGCGACAATCTATGGATGCAGCGCTCTCCATTGCCCCATCGTTCAAAACGCAGAACAGCTACACGCAACAACTGCTGATACCATCACTTGAAAAGTCGTCGTTAGAATCAACTCGATCTCATAGCCACAATCATAATCTTAGTCTCTCCTGAGTCGATAAAATACAACCACCTGGTGGTGAGCCTGCACCGCTTGGTGCTGGAACTCTTCCGTTGTTGGGAGTTGTGTTATCATGCTGTGCCGCTCTTGTGAACCTTCAGCGGCTCACATGGTTTCGGCGTCAGTAGTGGTGGTTGTGTGTTAATTCATTTATTGCACCATGGGCGTCTGGGATTGCCACCGCTTTGTTCAGGGATGTCAAAGGTGCTTGAGTTAACTGCCCCCAAGCTATGCTTTCTGCCGTAGAAACGTGGAGTATACTGTATTACACAGAGGATTTAGTACTAACAAGTAGCTAAGCATCCAGTGATAATTATAACGAGGAGGGCACTTTGACTTTCAACTTGAGCTGTCTAAAAAAATTCTAGTGTTTGATATGTACGTTGGAATGAGGTTGCTGGTGGCATGGAGGCAGTATGGGGAAGTCACGTTGAAATGGTTTTACATGTTTAGCTGCTGAAGTGTCATGGCACATTCATGAATACACTACCACGCCCTCATGACAATCCTTACAATACAGAAACTTCAAAACATCAGTCAATAACACTGGCCTTAAAAGTTAAAATATAAACCGTATATTATGCGACGTCTCGGGCAATGACCCCTTTTCTTAGCACACCTTGGGGGTCAAGGTAGAAGCGTTCACGTCGCGATCCCTGTCAGGTAGTACTTGGTATTGCCTGCGAATTCTACCAAACACTTCGAAGCCAAGCTGAAAGACGACGATGTCCAGAAGCTAGCCATCGTGCTTCGAAGAATCGCAAAGAAGAAGAAGAGCACACCTTACAGTACCAATCGCCAATGATATGTCTTTGCCATCTACTTACAGAACATACAGTTTTGCCTTCTGTATGCCAGCACTAGAGTGTAAGAACGTCTAGAAGAGAACAGGTTAGTCCTTCAACCGTTTGCGTTGGCGTATTGGGCATTTGTACAGACGCACACTCTATTAAGTTAAGAAATGGAGCATTTATGAGAACTGCTGCAAAGCTTCATTCATTGCTGTATTTGCTTACGTAGCGAGGGTGGAGTTATTTGTGTATCGCTAGGGAGAATTCATCACATTGCACGCGAACGCGCCCGCCGCCTCCAGCAGAGGAGCCCTGCTAACAGAGATAATAACGGCACCTGAGGGCAAAGTACAGACCAGGGCCTGGGATGTGAGCAGATTTCTCGATTGCGTTTTACGACAGTTGTATGTATTCAGAGTGCGTCGTGTGCTCGGGGTAAGACGCTTGTTTTGTAAGCAAAAGCTGCGGTTGTAGGGAAGCGGAAATATAATGGCGAGAGCGGCGTGGCTGGGAGGCCCGTGTTTGCGTTGCTGCGTGGGTTCGTGGCGCCGTGTGCGGCCCTGCGGGCCTTCTTCTCTCCCCTCACCCGGCTATGAGCACCGCCGGAGTCGGGTGCATTTTTTGTGTGGAGTTTGCATGTTCTCCACGTGTCCGCGTGGGTTTTCGCCAGGCACTCCGGTTTCCTCCCACAGTTCAAATACGACTCGATGCCCCGATTCAGAAATACGTGTTGTTTTACCTTGTGGTTTTAGTTCGTACGTTTGTTGTGTCGCAGGAATCCCGCTTCCAGAGCTTGCAAGCGCACTCAGTATTTTCTGCTGTGATTATGAACATCTGTCTGTCATCACAGCATTGGTGCACATCGCCGCTACTCAAACACCTCAATGCATATCACAGCTGTTGCTCTACAGCAACATTATAGCCGTACGAAGGAGGCTGTCAATGCAGACGCACCAATGAAACACTGCTGAATGACTCCGTGTCCCTCGCTTTATTCAAGTGTGCATTTGTAGACTGTCTAATTTGGAAACTAATTCACAACATGGCGTTGTCCAAACTGCCTCAGACGCCTCTTGTGCAGAAATGTGTTAGGTTCTGCAATGTTCTGTTCTGTAGAGAGGTTGCACATCGTTGTCAAACTTACGTACTTTAAGGTTTGGCATGTGGACACACGGTATGTGCTTACCAATTAATGTACAATGTTACTTCAGCAGCTAAACCTACGAAATGTTTCCACTTGACTTCCTCAATCGCACCAGAGCACGCCGAGCACTGAGTGTGTCTTGTCTTGGCGGGGGACTGGTGCACACGCTACACTGCCATGGAATCCCATGTTACATTTCCTGGTCATACAATATACAGTGTTTAATTGTCAACAGCAAAATGTGATTTGTAAATTTGACGTGGGTCTGGTTTTATTCTACTCGGCCAGATTGTGCACACAGAATCGTCAAACATCGCTATAAGGAAGATAAGGGTGGCTGGACGTGCGTGATGCTGTGCCCTCTATTGTGTATTGTGCAAGCTTAAACAGGTTCTTACTAATACGATGTATTCAGCAGTCTATAAGGCTAAACGGGGTTCTTTGTCTGGTGTGTAATTGGTGGTGCTATTGGTAATATAAATTTATCTTCTTCTTTACGATTCTTCGAAGCACGATGGTCAGCTTCTGGACATCGTTGTCTTTCAGCTCGGCTTCGAAATGTTTGGTAGAATTCACAGGCAACACCAAGTATTGATAGCTCTATGATATAAATTGATAGTTCTATGATATTACAGTAGTTGATCCAAGTTGGATCCTTGAGGCACAACAGTGGAGTTTAATACAGTATCTGAATTTGACCCGGGCCTCCTATAGGATGACCTAATGAGTACTGTACTTGTGTTTGGCCACTCCATTTCCTTGTGTTTTGTAGCAGCCTCAACGGATGCTCTCCAAGCAAATGTTCAGACAACACGAAATTAAATGGAAGTTCTTTAAAGATTGCATTGTTACAGCAGTCCATACCGCATTTAAATTCATGATGCACAGACACCTAGGCTTACGTCATCACAGTGACATTTATTGTCCATCCATCCATTTTTATAAGCCGCTTAATCCTGACATGTATTGTTCTGTTTGGATAATGAAAACGATCACCTGGCTTGCGTAGTATTCACTGTGTGCACTTTCGTGAGAAAGACAGCATCTGGTTAAGCATGATAGGGCATTATTGGTTTGGTCACTGTATCAGAAATCTAGAACAAAGTGTTATCTCCTATTTCCAAGTATTTAATAATTACCTAAACATAGTCATATATACGCCTCTCACCCTGCGTATGGTACACTGGAACAACAGGAAACAGAATTTTGGTCACTCCTTCAGGGCTATGGAAATGGACATCACCTCTGCTTTTGGAACACGGAAATGTATTTCCCTTCGACTGCAACAAACTACGGTCACTCTATTTCAGTTGTCTAGAACGCATATGGCTCTGACTTTTAAATATAAACAGGCAGAGGTATACAGTGATACCCTCTCAAGATAATTGTACAAACACATTTTAGCTTCCAATTAGACTCATGGGGTAGGCAGTGTAAACAAGCACCTATTATAGACAGATAACTGGTGTGTGCAACAAAACACACACGCCCAGCTGCTATTGTCCATCAAATTAATGAAACTGCATCAGGTGCTGTTTTTTTAGGCTGAGTCAACCCTGGGGAGGCCCACGCAGGTTGAAGGTATCAATAACTGCTGCTGATGTGTCCTATGGTGTCTCTCGTTGCAGTGGTTGTAGCCGTGGGTGAGTAGGAAACAAAAGATTCGCAACTCTGAGCACGTTCGCCAACACGCGGCAGTAATTCTAATGACGTTCGCACCGATTTAAATACGAGGGGCATTGGGTACAGCGGGTGATGGTGTAATTGCTTGACGTTGCTTGCCAATGCCTTGCAGCTATTAAGTGTGTTGTTTACTTACCTCTGTGACAATGCTGATGTTAATTTTGGGAGTGTTATGTTTCCAACTCACACACACTAAAGATAAAGATAACCCCGCATATATTTTTGGGGCAAGTGCTGTTAGCGGCACCTACGAAGCAAGCACTTGCTTATACTGTAAATACACACGTCAATGCATATACACATGTCAATGCATATATACACACACTAAAAATACATGTTTTTTGCAGAACCATGCCTGGCTGCCTTTGTCTCTCTGGTGAATATGTTAAAACACTGCACCAGGTACCGATTTAAGCTCGATCAAAGGGAGGCCGAGGATCAGTTCATGTATTCGTCACTGACACTGATGTGCACGTGGTCAGCAACGCAGGCCTCTGGGTTCGTCATTAAGTGCACCAACCACTATGCCACCGCTGCACCCAATATACCAGCAGGCACTGGGACAAACAGTTGCTGACTCTTGCAGTTAAATATACCATTATTATGTCCATAGGTTCAATTGAAAACACCAAAATAAGTCTCACTTGGAGTATTATGATAAAAGTATAATTTTAATTTGATTATCGCCATATGTTACCGTGTTAAAACAAATATTTTTTAACTAGAAAATAATCTCCTGGCTTTTGAATATAGGCGAGGTTGTTAGCAATGTTATGCTATGATAGGGGAAGTGATTTGGAATTTATGAATTAAACGTGTCAAGAAAACGTAGACAATCTGGTAGATGAGATAGCAATGAGTGGACACATGTGCAGGGGGAGGGCGGGTTGCTGAGACAGGCGTGGGAGTGGTACCCAGAGCTTGGTGACCAAAGGGAAACTTCAAACAAAAATGTGGGGAACTTTGAGTTTCGTTGTTGATTGCACGACGATTGCAAGAACCAGCATATACAACTGAAACAGTGGCAAAGGAAACCACGTTTAGGTGTGGTGCCATCATCAACAGCCATGACGACTCTTTGCCTGTTCCATGTGTTTGTTTTAGATGGGGCATTCTTTATGCGGAGTGGCTTTGATTGTTGCTACAACTCAATGAATGCACGGCCACCAAGGTGGCAGACTGTGGGCATGTGGCACAGATAATGATGGTGGTGGCTGTGTTCCAGATTGCTTGGGAATGAGCTCATTGTAAGGGCTCCATTAGCAGGGTGGGGAGGCAGAAGGACTTTCCCAAGCTGTTTCGATACCCCTCTCCACACCGCACTGCTAAACGTCTCTCTTACACCCATCCCTTTAACACCCTGAATGCAGCACATAAAATGCCCTGTATAACCCTCATGAGGTTCAGCCCAGCCCTGGTTATTTTAAACGAAGTTGGACTTTCATCGAGGTCTTTTCTCATGTGTTCAGCGTCTTTGGTGCACGCGAAGCGTTACAGAGCGTCGCTCGTTTGAAGTGGTGCACGAAGGTCAGCGCGGTTCATATCTCAGTCGAGTCCCCTGGATTGTAAAGCAGGTATGACAATCTCAGCCCGGTGACTCATAAACGCCCCCAAACTCCTCAACTTTGATATTTTCACGGTAATACTACATCAACTATATATTAAGCTACTGTTTGAGAAAAGACCCATTGCTGGGTGTATAACGATTTGGCCACCACCATTCGGTGATTTGCGCAATTCCATTCAAGATATTCTGTATATATGTACTGATGTAGGTTTTCACGATCGTGTCGAGCGCCCTTCCTCGCGACGTGTCGCCTCCCACGTTGGGAGCATCATCAGGCGTTATAGTTGTATGTGGAAACTGACCAGTTATAAAGGCGAGCTACAAAGGGGTGGTGGGGGGGTGAGTTCCCTTGACCGTTTGTATGGGCAGGGGGTCCCTTGATCCTTGATCAATTAGATACCTTACCGTTCCAATATGCTATGCAGTTATAAAGCAGTCCCAGTGATGAAGACAATTTCCTATCCCGCTGGGCTGAAGTGTGTATCAACGTTGCACTATTAACCTTTAATATGCTTAAGCTCTCTCATGGTAATTGTATTTATTTCCACATGCAAAGCACTAATCGAAAGAGCGTTTTTAAAATGTTTAGAGTCCTGGAGAAGTTTAGCTAGGTGACAGATACGCAGCAAGTATGATTATTATCGTAATAAACATGTTCTTTGTACGTCTGGCCAGTCGTTGGGGAAGCTGTAATCTTTACAGCGATTTATTTGAAGTTCTTGTAGGTGTTGGCACATCGTGTCTGGCCTGGGGGGTAGGGAACTGGGAGAAGCCTCTATTGTTGATACCGATTCAGTTTCAAAGTTAATCCGCGATTAAATCAGAACTCGAAAAAACCTATCTGTTAATTAATAAGGCAATTGTAAATTCGTATCAGCATTTTTTATGAGCACAAAGACCATATTGTACCCTGGGAAAATTAGATTGAAGCCTCGTGTACTCTTGATGAAAGTAACTCAATTGTTAATAGCTCTGTGGATGCAAATCAGCATTCACTCTGAAAAGTAGGGAGGGTGTGGGGTGCTCCTTTTGTACTTTTTGGGGAATGTTGATAACATTTGAAACATATCTTTAATATGCAAATATGTACTTGACCCGCTAACGCTCCAGACAAAACATGGAGTCGGCAGCCTTTGGAAATGCACGACTATTTCAACATCAGAAAAACACAAGCGTGCACTTAGATGTAAAACACAGCTTATTTCGGCCAATCCAGCCAAAATCCTGATGATCCCTCCATCGTAGGAAGTGAAACTTCGCGAAGGAGAGAGGAGGATCAGTCGGCACGGCTGTCCCGAAAGAGCAGTTTTTTAAGAGTCACGAAAAAATACATTAAACCATTTGAAACGTCACCAAGCAGAATGAACACAATACAAATGCGCATTCGTCTGCAATCAGGCCCAGCAGGCACGGGCAGTCAAAACAATAGTCCCAGTGGAGAGCTCCACCTCCCGACATACCCCTACCTCGAATCCACTCATTCGCCAGTGGCTTTTGTCATGTAACCAGAGCAATTTAAATACATGCTTATGGTCAACATAAACTTGCACACGTGCAGACGTATATTTGTTCTGCTGCTAGACGCTGGGGCTCCCCATAACGTGCAGGTAACAATAATAATTGCGTTTTATATAGCGCCTTTCACCCGAGGGTCACAAAGCGCTGCACAAGGGCCGCGAAGAGAACGGCATGTCAACAATGAATTTTTTTTAAAGCTGGCCCACACTGCTCAGTGTGGGCTGGTGAAGACACGGAGCATAGACCAGCCTATAACAAGCTGTTTGTGGGCTGTGGTCACTCACACAAGTGCTATCCACGTTTCATCCTCTTTAGCTTCTTGGCAAGATCGGGCAGGTTCTTGATGATTTGATTGTAGGCATGGTCATGATACATCAAACCTTGTGTTGCATGTCAACATATGTAAGAATTGATTACTTCCTATATAAATACATTTAAAACAAACTTAATTCGCTGCTAAGACTGGCCTGTATAATACATGTATCATATGTTAATCGTTTGTGCAGTTGCACTTCTACAGATTAATAAGAGACGGTGACTTTGAGATAAGTAGTTATAATTTAGGACCACAATATACATTGTGGAGCCTTTACAATCTTGAGGTTCACATGTGCACAATGTTTAGTATATTAGGCATACCAATATAAATCCTGCATTCACCGCAAGGGCAAAAAAAACACGTCATTGTGAGTCCAATCGTGATGCGGAATAATGACAAATCGGTGAATTACACGGAGGAGGAATCATAACATGTTTCACACACACCGGAGCCCCCGTGCCGCCTCTGTCAGGGCAGCTTGGCGGCTGGCCCTGGGTATCTAAACACGACTCATTGTGCTCTCGTCTAGGCCGGTGCTAATTCAGGATTATGCACAGTCGAGCGGTTGTTAAGGCGGTTGTTACGGCGGTTGATGTACGGTGTTTCCGTCTCGTTCTGAGAACACTTCTCCACTCTTTCGTGTTTGGAGCAGGTTTATAATGCCACAGTAATAGCCATTTCGTGTGCAGCTGTTTGGCAAAGTGGCTAGAGTGCAGAACGTAAAATAATAAGGTGTTGAGTTTAATTCCTGGTACTGGGGGGGGGTTGACTCAACCCAGTGTAACTTAAGCCAGTAAACAAATATTTGCATATAATAATGTTTTAAAATGTCAGAATTGATTTCCATAGCTGTTATTTCGGGATAGCCATGTTGAGTCTCCCTTCTAACTCTGCGACAT
>JAZEWU010000023.1:7302021-7312098 GCA_036362915.1 Geotria australis | reverse complement strand
CTCACAAAACGAGTGGGGTTAGCCAATCAGGAATTGTGCTCGTAGCTGTTAAAGTGTCCTTAAAGGGTAACTGGCATATGAGAGGGAAGCTAATGAACACAACTTGGTAACGGAAGCAAAGTGGAACCATCATAGGGGTAGAGCAGTGATGACGTAGAGACACAAGGCTGTGATGAGGGTTGCAGCTGTGCAGGCTGGTGCACTGTAGCAATGGAATGCAAAGACCAGCATTAACAGCACTATGTGGTTGTAGCTGTTGCATACCCAGAGAAAGCTGCCATCAAATTGCAGCATTGCCAAATATACAACGACCGAAAATATACATTCACGCAGCAATTGCTGACCACACATACCCGCATTTAAACACTCATTTACACACGCACTTACATAAGCACGCACTTAAACATAAGTACCTCCAAGTCAGTCCAGTTTTTATTTCCGCAGAAAGGAATCGTTGAGCTTTATAGCTCATTTTAACAGTTCTCCAGAGGGGATGATAAACAAGTTACAACAACTAAGGGACATTTAGTCAGGACAATTAACCTAGGCAGCATGTCTTTGGACTGTGGGAGGAAATCGGAGTACCCGGCGAAAATCCATACGGCATGGGGAGAACATGCACACTCCACATAGAAAGGCCCCCGAGCCGGGAATCGAACCTGTGCCCTTCTTGCTGTGAGGTGGCAGCGCTGCTCACTTTGCCACCATTGGGCCACTGTGGCAATCACGTCATTGCTGTTCTTGTGCCAGGCCAGGTACACATACGGTATATCACTCTGAAATGGTGAAGAGCTCACTGGCAGGGAAGTCACGTTACAGGCCCATGTCACATGGCTTTACTAAGATGATTGACAGATGCACCTCCCCGTACTGCCAACTGTGCAAACTCGCCGAGCTTGAGCCACACAGCGCCGCGCTGAGCGTCGCTCCTCTGCCTCGTGTTGTTACTGGAGGGCAGCTACAAGCCTCTTCCAAGCCCACATCTGCACATGTACAAACACAAAGATCCACCGTATAGCAGCATAAGCATTCACTACTGACACGGGCCAGGTCTCCTGTCCACGTAAACACCCCCCCTCCCTTCCCAGAGTCATGACCCTTGTGTCAGAAATGAGCATTTGCATGGTGTGCACTGCGCTGTTTGCTGCGCTCTGTGGAACCCAAGCACCTGTCCTGTTTGTCAGCCGAGACTTGTCTTTGCCCCACAGCCATTTGACCAGCTGTGTGGCACTGGGGGTTACAGGGATCCAATCGCAATCACAAGGGTGTTCCTTGAAATCCCGGTAAAATCCGAACCCTTTGCTGGAAGTCAATCGTGTTCTTCCTATGAAGAGATCAGCCCCTGCCATAGAAATGTTGACCATTGGTTCGGGGCCGCCCATGGAGCCCATTACCGTAATGTTCTTCTTCTTCTTTGCGATTCTTCGAAGCACGATGGTCAGCTTCTGGACATCGTTGTCTTTCAGCTCGGCCTCGAAGTGTAATGTTGATACAGTAGCACAAGGCTGCACGAGATATGGTCCGAGGGCTAGGTCTGGCCCGCAATGCATTTTACCCGGCCCGTAAATAATCGTAAAAAAATCAACCAAAATTATATTGAAAACTATTTGTTTTATTTATGGCCTGTGTGAAAACACTCTTGTATTTTGAGATAGGCCGACACTGCTATAGCCTACTTGTACACGTTAATTGTGGCTAAAAGAGGAATGGGGGTCGATTACCAATTTGCGGCCCTTTGGTTATTTTATCTGGAACTGGCCATCACGAAAAATAATGTGTGCAACCCTGCAGTCGAGCGTTTGACAACCGTTACCGTTTCATGCAATGGAACCCCGAGTCATATTTTATTTGGCCTGGTAGGATTGTCCTGGGCTGAGGCAACGGCTGACCAAAGGCTTGCTACTCACTGCCCTTCAAAGTGAGGCGAACACTGTAACCACATATCCACCGGGCTAAATAACCTCCACCCCCTTGCTCATTGGAGCAGGGAGATCCTCTGACTCACATCATCTGTTGAATTCTAACGAACGAACAAAATCCGGGTGGCTTTCCTCCTCCGTGTTGCGAGTATGAGTGTGGCCAGTAGGGGGTTGCGTCGTACACTGCGATGCGTGCCTCACGTTTGCGTGCTGGGGGTGACGTGTTTTCCTGCGTAAATGCGCCACCGAGTGCCAGGCAATGAGAACGCGAATTTTTTTTAAGTGATGGTAGTGTTCAGGGTAGGGTCGTTGTTTGGCCGGTTAGGGGTTAGAAGTAGGACGGTTTTGCTTAAAAGTGCATGTTCTGCACTCCCTCAATGGAGACGTATGGCTGTGTTTGCCATTTTGGCTACCCTTCATATTCACGTTTTGGCAAGCGTTCCTTTTAGACTTTTAAAAATTGGTGACGGCTTAACGATTGTTTTTTTTCCAACAACAATGGAGCAAATTGCCAAGATGTTCCCGTCGTGAATCAGGGCCCTGTTGTTTACCAGGGTCTCTTGAGCGAGGGTCTCTTGAGCGAGGGTCGCAGAGTGAATTGGGGGGGGTGGGTGCACCCCTAGCAGGCAGAAGACGGCTCACTGTCCAATGATGTCACCGTGACCTGCGCCCAATCCAAATGTGTGGTCCGTTTGACCGGGAAACGAATGCGCAAGTTTTAGGTGCTTGCTTTACAAAAGAGGGAGTGGTGGGCAGTCTTTTGTGTTTTGCATGTTTAGGGCGGGCGGACGGGCGGTTGCAGTTGCACCAGTTCTCTGTTAAGACGTTACCGTAAACGTAGGCACATAGCACAGTTCCGGTATGTCTTCCTTTCTTGTCTTGCAGCCATTATACAGTCTCTGCTGATAAAACATGTTTCTTTGAAGGCAGCAATTAATCGAAGGCAACATTTTTGGGACGCTACTCCGCTGCCATTTAGCGCAGCCGTGTGACTTCTCGCAGAGGCGTTTAGTGCTTTACGGCTGCATTACGCCTGGCCCCTTCAACTTCAGGGTTCAGTGTCCAATAGTTTCGATATGATGACATGCTGCTTCGGTCCAAGTTTTGCAACCTGAGCTTGCCGGCTCGGCGCAGGTCCGCGTGAGTGGGAAGTCGGAGGTGTCGCGTGAAGTAGGCGTTGGCAGCGCCTTCCCCGCTTGGATTATTTGTGCTTCAAGTGCGACATGGAATGTGAGTCCTGCTGCAAGCTGCATTTTCCTTCAGAGGTGAGTCGGACAAGTGTTGAACTTATGCACCCGTCAGGCCGTCGCTTGTTTCGTGTTTTGGCCAACGTTGTGCCGAACCACCTTCAGATACAACCGGGCAAGAGCTGGAAACGTTTGGAACAGTGAAATCACTTTTGCAAACGTTTTCAGCTATTGCCTGGGTACATCAACAAAGGTCAAACTGCCGGCAAAGTGGGCTCCGTTCCATTTAATGTCATGAGCTTTTTAACCTGATTTAACCTAGAACTCACACAGTGGTACATTATTAATCTCATCACTCCTGAGTTGATCCTGCCCGATATTTGAACTTAGGAACTTCTGATTGCGCGCTCTGCCCACTAACCATCACGGTGCTATCCTGTCGGATAACTTTACATACAGTTCTCACTTGCAATACTGCATTTAAATGTGTTTATTCAGTCGCTGTTACCATGGTTTTTCATTGTTGTGAAAATATTTTAGAAGTTGTAATACTTTGTATCTAGGAAATGTTTTTTTAATACCGTACTGGGCTTTGCGTTTTTTGCAAGGAGGGTTTTTTTTTAATCTGGCTCAATGAAACGACGTTAATGGTGTTAGTTAAATTAATGTGTGCAATAGGTTGATAGGAAACTTGTACAGTACAGGCCACAGCTGGATGAACTACCTTCGAACGCCATGTGACTCATGTGGGTTAATTTACCCGACTTCACCATTCTGGTTACTGTGGGTGAGTGATGCATTGAGCATAGACAAGGAGATCTATGAATACTGTACTGTACAACAATCGATTTGCAGCATTGCACTTTGAGCCCCGCCAAGCAGCCCTGCACCCCTATGCCACTTGTATGCATGGTAATCACCGATCTATTCACTATCCAGGCTGAGCCATGCTCACCTTAGGAGATCTGCCCATAGTTATCATACTCGCAAGTAAACGCAATACTCGGTTAAATTGAGTGCATCAAATTCATGAACTCTGCGCAGTGTGGGTCTTGTGTAATCGTTCACTGGAGGGGGCAAAACCGGCAAACCCTGCAAACAAGAGAATCTGGTTTTACCTCTCATGAGAGAGAGACCCTGTTCACACTCGCCACCGTGTCTGGCCGATGCTGCCGACATCGCAGCATCAGCATTGGTGTCTGGGCTGCCCCGACACATTATGCAAATGAAAATCACTTGACCCCTTCTGTAGCCTCCACAGGACAGTCCGTTCGTGTTTGTGGCTCTAACCAATTTGTCGAACCTAAAGTTTGCAATGAGTCATAATATTTGAAATGATTAACACTGCAAACGGTTCCTTATGTTGCGCTGCGATAGCATGGCTTGCCTTGCCAGTGATGTGTGTGTGTGCGCCAAGTGTTGCACCATCGCCGCCACCACTGCCGTGTGTGATGCTGCCACCCCATGCAGTCTCCTCTACAGGCCTTTGCGGTTTTTGCTCTGCGTTAGAATGGGAGAGGCTACGCATATTCTAGAGAATGTACACGATGTAAGAACTAAGATGCTTTGGGCATGTGTTGAGAAGAGACAGACAAGATGCAATTAGAAGGGCTATAGAAATGCCACCAGCGCAAAGCAGAAGGGGTTTCAGAGAAACTGAAGGTGAGGTGAACGATGCAGTGGAACGAGATCTAGGATAGTGGATGTGATGGGAGAAAGAAGACAGAGAAGAGAATAAACATGCGAAGATGAAAAATCTGAGCAGCTGACCCCGTGCAATATAATGCCACTTTTGGCCAGAAAGAAGAAGTCAAGAACTGCAGTTTGAGTAACAGAAAATGTCGAAAAACTACCTGTGGAGGATTTCTCCCGTGGGGGAGGAAGTGAAGTCAATTTGAAAGACCTTTTATCCACATTGCATGATGTCCTTTTTCTTTCCTGGTAACATCTACGCCTCACAGAAAGAATGGTTCTGCCCGAGGCGGTTCGATTCCTGCCTTTGGTGCCATTCAGTGTGGAGTTTGTGCGTTCTCCCCCTGTTCTACGTGGGTTTCCTCTGGGTTCTCCGGTTTCCTCCCACAACTAAAAAAAACACTCATTAATTAGTTGGCGATAACATCATATGTTATAGGAAACATTGTGTGGCAATATGTTGGCGCCGGCAAACCGCCTGGCTGCCTCCTCCGCCTCTCTGCGTTCAAAGTCTGATAGATATGCAAACGACATGTCTCCCTCATAATCTGTCTGTCCACATCAGAAAGTCAAGTATTTTCTTCACAACAGCCTTCTAGGAGTGCATTCTTTCAGCAGCATTTATGCAGTACAAGTGATGACATACAGTGTATCATCAGCATTGAGGCTTGCTTGAATTTATGCTGGTGAACTGCCAGATGTTTTAGGCAAGGGCATTCTCTTTAGAATATATGGGTTCGCGTTTTGCGTTGTGCTCTGCACGCATATGTAAGGACACTATTGATGATTTTTTTTGCTTAAAAGTCAGTTTTGTTTGCACTTCTACTCAGAGTGGGCTTTAGTTTTTAGATTACATTTCTTGTGAAAATCATGCCTTGTTTGCGTTGGGTTGTGTCTCGCATCCCTTTGCGTGCTGTGAGATCACCGGCAAGATTTGTCGCAGTAATTGATACTGATGTAGGTAGTCTAATAGGTAGAATTTTTAACTCCGTTCTTCACGCATTATCTTTTCAGATTGATTAAATTTACCTCACGCATTTGCACTTTCGTAAAGGCTGAGTGCATCCTGATTATGGTGTCCTTAAACACGCAACGCTACAGTAATTGTGTAAAATTTGCCTTCCCGGAATAAGATTGGTTTTCCCTTAAACGTGACCACACGCATTATCGCCTACCTCGAGTAACATCGGCAGGAAGGGCCCACATCAATATGCAAATTATGGTTTTACAGCATGTCCGCAGAACGCAAACGTTTAAGACTTTTTCAGTGGGATGTCTGCATTATCGTTGTAAAGCGTCACCCATTCAGCATTATTAATGTGTAAAGCAATAACAATGTCACCTTTAAGTTGGTGTAACAAAAATCGTTGACTTCTGCCCTCTCATTGATGCTATTGTAATCGATGTGTGCATCCATTGGACCGTTTGAGGGTCAGCTTGCTGTCAAATGGCTGCAGATGGAAATCTGCTCATGTCAGCTTTACGAAAGGTTCCCAGTTTTCAAGCCGTCGTGCACTGAAATGTGAACTGCACTGAAGACGGTAAATTGCCTGTACCGTTGGTCTGCTCCTCTCCATTTTTCAGGCATATAAGGCAGTGCTAAAGTCAAAGTCGAAGAGACCACAGTTTTTCCTTGCGAGTGGTTTCACGCAGTGACGATGAATATAACATATTCTATGTATACACTATTCACCTGATAAAGATAGCTGCTCTGATTTGAGTTACACGTTTTTAGCATTTGGGGATTTTTGTGTTTCAACCTTGTTTGCACCAGTATGTCAAAGGGCAAAGCATTCTTTATTCAACATTCCCTTATGACAGACGCGTGAAAATGGAGGATAAACCCCCAACACTTGAACGTCTCATAAGGTTCTATCTTACCGTGAGCTTTTAACGTATAAAGTAGTCGAAGCGTTTTATTTCTAGAACAAAGGGCGTTGCTCATTTGCTTTGAAGGCCCTGAACTGGGGATGTAAATGACGCATTTCTATGCCTAGGGTGGATACTGCCACTCCACAGCTGTACTGGGGTCCAATTTGAATCCATAATAAATGTCTGTAATGGTTTAATCTTCAGTGATCTGGATCTAGACGATTAACTAGACGACAGAACATGCTTTGATTACAAGTGACTGCCTGATTCCAAAGCCTTTTTAAAAGCGGTGCAGACTCGATCCTGTGGCATGACCATTATGAGCCACCTTAGCAAGTCACGTTTGCTTTTCATTAATTGTGCACCTCTTTGTTGACGTGGAAATATCCATTATAACGTTGTAGTTCTGCATTACCAAATTAGGCTTTTTTATCGTATAAAAGACAATATTACTTGTTCTTCAAGAGCAGGTCGTTGTGTGCTGATGTCATAGCCGAATTGGGAACATGTCTTGCGCCGTAATCTTGTAGAAGTCACACGTTGACTCGACATGCCTAACTTGTATGGTAACCGTGCGTGTCATTGAATTAAGGATGCCGACAGTGGTTTGGCTGCTTTGGTCACGGTGGGGAGGTTGACTATACTACATCACGCAGAGCTGAAAGTCGAGTGTGTGTGTTGACACGCATGCAGCTGGTGGCAAGCTCACTTAGTGGACGGGCCAGCTCAGCTTGTGCCGAGCTTAGGTGCGGCAACTGTATGTCCCAGGCCCGCCAAGTTATCTCTTGTGGTTACATTCTTGCAAAGAGCGAGAGAGGGGAGGGAGCGAGTGAGAGAGAAAAACACCGGCTCAAGGAGCGTTAATACAGATAATAACTCAAAAGAAGTCTTTACTCCTTGACTTCGAACCCACAGTGGCATGAGCAGGGCAGTGGCGCATGGTGACTGCAGAGATTTGCCTGCAACCTCTAGGAAGCCGAGCTTCAAACCCCAGATGAGACTCGTGCTTTAAAGGAACACTCTGTTATTTTTATTCCTTGTTTACCCAGGAAACGCACACTGCGTCCAGCGACTATTTTTACTGCCCAGCACATATTTGGTGCTTGGTTAGCAGGAAAACAAGACTTTAAATTTACTTATTGAAGCGCTTTTGAGTACATTGGGGACATCTATTTGGTGGCAATTTAAAAAATATAGCAGTCATGTCACTGAGATGGTCACTTTAAATTATTTTTGACCAATATAACTGCAAACTCATGTCAGACAGGCAGGGTGGGTTAGTCTTCTTCTTTGCGATTCTTCGAAGCGCGATGGTCAGCTTCTGGACATCGTTGTCTTTCAGCTCAGCTTCGAAGTGTTTGGTAGAATCGCAGGCAACACCAAGTATTACCAGACAGGGATCGCGACGTGAACGCTTCTACCTTGACCCCCGGTGGGTTAGTGCTCAAGTCGCAATAAAAAAAATGTGCCGCGTTCCAATCTCAGCTTGGAGTCGACTCATCCTATGACTCCCTCGGGGCTTAATACGAACACAAAAGTGGAATTTACAGCTCTAACTCATGGCTTCCAATTGCAGTGAACACTAGCACATGTCTCCTTTGGCGTATGGAGGCTGACCTATTGACTTTGTAAACAGTATCGCTCCTGATTGAGCTCTAACCCTGGCTTTAGGGTAGTAACATGGGAGTCGCATGTTGCAGCATTAGCGGTGTTCTGATTATTGAGCAAAGGGATCAATCACATGGGCCCTATAAGAGTTTGCAAATATGCCTCTTGTCCTTAAAACATGCTAGTAAGTTGTGTGAAGCTTGCAGGAACTGCCCAGTAAGTAACGACGACATTAATAGTGTGTACCTTTGAGCGGTGAGTCGGGTTTGGATGGGCTGCGTAGGTGTTGGAAAGCCCCTTAAAAAGTCTGTCAACCCTTCCTGCCAATGAGATACATTTTTAACCAAAAAGCACCACATTTTCACCAAACAGGACAAATCCCCTTTTCACCCTTATAGAGTTTTGGTGCAAGAACTGATAGTGGGCACCTGCTGCAACCAGTAAGGTACACAAGTGGTTAGCGTTGTAGCCACCTCTGTCTCTTCCTGTTGATTGTAATTGAGGCACCTGATAGTATGTTTTTCTTTATCAGTGCCTACGTGCTTCATAGTTGCATGGTCTTATGGACATGTGGGGTAACCCCAATTTTTGCTGTTCTGAGAGTTAACTTTTTGTTGATAAACAAGCTATTAATTGCAATACACAAAAGTGCTAACACCAATTAATAACAACTATTAATGTAACACTTTTTTGTGTATTGCAATTAATAGTTTGTTTAACAACAAAACGGATTTTCTCAGGATAGTAAAAATTGTGGTTAGCCCATATGTCCATAAGACCATCCAGTTGTCATATTAGCATATTCCCTATGGTAATGATTGCCTCTACGCGAGATGGCAAGTGCTGAATTGAGAAAATGTCTTCCGGTAGGTGCTGAGTAGACCTAAGTGAGGCCCAAGCCAAGTTAGTGTTGAAAGGGTAAATTAGCCCGAATTCAAGTTACGGTGCCAGGTTAACGTGTTAAAATGCCAATAGCCAAACGTGCGCTTGGACTATGTTTCCACGTAAATCGTTTACCGTGCATTAATCATAATGGCATCAGCACGCACACTCCCACCACGCACGTATTCTTTTTGTGCGCGGATCGCAGCCCCTTTTGAAAGATCCAAATGGCAGGGAGCGTCAGACATGGCAAACAAGGAAGCCAGGTTTGCAACATTCTTTTACTATTCCCCAAAAACGAAACCGCCCACAGGGAAATTGCGAGAGCAGAGCCAGCTGTCCCGTGCCCGCGTGCAGTGCTTGTGTACGTGCAAAATCATGCCTCGGCAGAGCGGTTGTGCTAAAAGAACAACAATAACCAGTCAGTACGTCAAAGGCCTCATCTAGGGTCAAGGGTACACCTGTTGTCGCCGTGTTCCCGCCAGGCTAATCGTTGTTGCAGATCAGTGTCTACCGTGTAACCAGGCAGAGACACCCCGACACCGTTTCACTGGCGCCACGCAGACCAGAAAAAGACTGCAGGGGATTTCAAAATTTCACGTCTTCATGAAAGTCACCCATCCATCCATTTTCAGAAACCGCTTAATCCTGTACAGGGTCGCGGTGAGCCGGAGCCTATCCCGGCAGACACAGGGCACAAGGCAGGGGAACACCGAGGATGGGACGCCAGTCCATCGCAGGGCGCCTGGGGAATTTTAGCCAATACGCCAATTAACCTGTCAGCGCGTCTTTGGACGGTGGGAGGAAACCGGAGTACCCGGTGGCGAAAACCCCACGCGGACACGGGGAGAACATGCAAACTCCGCACAGAAAGGCCCCCGAGCCGTGATTCGAACCCGGGACCTTCTTGCTGTGAG
>JAZEWU010000023.1:7287499-7300147 GCA_036362915.1 Geotria australis | reverse complement strand
GGTTTTTATTGTTTTTTCTTTCGTTGTTGGCATGCCGTCCTCTTCGCGGCCCTTGTACAGCGCTTTGTGACCCTCGGGTGAAAGGCGCTATATAAATTTTAATTATTATTACGTGTCCATGTATACCTGTGTGCGCGCGCGCGTGCTGGTGTCTACAGCATGTAAATGTGAATTAGATGTTGGTGAATTTTTTTTGATTGGTTGCAATTGTGAACAATAGTCGAATTAGATACAGAGCAGCATCCAGTTTGGACAATCATTGGTTCACTGCATCTCAGCGGTAATTTGAAGTCATCGGTGGGATAGGGTGGTGAGGAGGTGAGCATGCATGGTTAGTAAGTGATAGTGTGGATGATTGAGTGAGTGACTGAGTAGGTGTGGAAGTGAGTGGGTGAGTAAGTGGGATTGGGTGGTGAGGAGGTGAGCATGCATGATTAGTAAATGGTTGAGTGAGTGAGTGGGGTGGTGAGGAGGTGAGCATGCATTCGGCATTTGAAGTCCTGGAGACCGTCGTGGTCTGCGAGTCCTCCAACAACGTTTTCAGGGAGGCTGTTCCAGATACGGACAGCAGTATGTATGAAGCTTCGATCCAGGGAACATGTTTCATATTTGTTATGCAGTTGTGTGTGTAAATGCCCATATGTGTGTGTTTACATAACCGTGTGTGTGTGTAAGCATGTATGAGTAATGGGTTACCAAGCAGAATGATGCAGTCTCAGAAACACTGGGTGTTAGAGCATAGCTGGGAGAGCGGTGGAAGGGTGGATGTGATATGTGGGGTGCTTGTGCAGAATGGAGGGGAGCAGGTCAGCGTGACAGGGACTTCTGAAGTAGCCCAAGAATCGAGGCAAGTGAGGAGAGGGCATGAAGCCAGATGGTGGAACGGTGGAAGTAAAGATTCCACCACTTCAAAATTTCTCGTTCGTGTTTATAGTCACACGTTGATAAGAAGAAAATTCCCCAATGCACAGCAGCACATCGACTCTTTAGTGTTTACAAAAAAACAAATACATGCGTCGTTAAAAATAACTTTTTTTGTGTGTATGCATTATTTGATGTGTGCATCGTAAGTGAATTGATGCGTTTTAATGAACAAGTTGTTTTATCCTTATCTAGAGCAGGCTTTGAAGGCCATGTGTGAGCTGTGCAACAGCTGCAGGATGTGGTGGAAAGGGCAGTTAGTTGATGGTCAAGTGTGGCGGCATCAGCTGTGGTGACCTTTTGATCTTGAAGTTCTGGCCACAGGATATTTCCTTGTTATCTCACCGTCCAGCCCTATCACAGCACTAATGCGGGAATCGAACCTTTGAAAACCAGCTGAGCAGCATTTTCTGCAGCTGCCGTTGTCACCCATCTGCCCCAAGAGGACTCTGTTGTCCTGCCCGGCCGTCGCGACATTCTCGCACAGATATTCCGAGCCACTCGCATAAGACGTGTCGTCGTACAAATTCCATAATTACATAAGTGGGTGCTGGCTTTTTAAGCCCGTGTTATGAAACCCCCCCCCCCCACCTCTGCCCTCATTCTGATGAGTTACCTCGATTCCTGCACTGTTACGTACACACAAGCCACTACGGGCTTTTGAAAGTGGACACCAGAGCAGTGTGTCCGATTGGTCGAGTGGATTTATTAATATGTGTGTTGGAGGTGAAGCTGGGTTGGGTTAAGTTGTGTATTGAACACAGCGTGAAATGCTGTTGCAAAGAACAAGTCCCGCCTCGTCTCCCTCTTGCCAGGGGAAATGTATATGTGTTCCTTCTTACTTGGTGAAAAAACCTGTTGGGACAGAACACTACCCACGCTTTGCCTCACTGCAAGCAACATCGCTTTCAGTCGTCACTTCTCTCTCCAGCTGGGTGGTGCAGTGCTGAAAACGTGCAACTTGCAATCAAATCCTTGCGAGGGATTCACCCGCAGCCACATCCTTCTAGGGTGGATAAATATTAGTGTCACTTAATGGCAAGTCATAAACAGTTGTGCTAGAGTGACCCACCCCTGCCATAGGAATGTGAAATTTCCACCGTTGGCGTGAGACTTGAAACACAATCTGTGCAGCGTGCCACACTGGTTGCAGTAGAAACCCACTGACTTAGATTTTGAGTCAGTTATCGGAAAATGCGAATATATCCTATTTATGTATTCATTCATTGTTAGAAACCGCTTAAACCTGTACGTGGTTGCGGTGAGCCGGAGCCTATCTCTTCAGACACAGGATGGGACGCCAGCCCATCACAGGGCACCGGTGGCAATTTAGTCAGCAGACCAATTAACCTATGCAGCAGCATGTCTTTGGACTGTGGGAGGAAACCGGAGTGCCCGGCTAAAAACCCACGCGAACACGGGGAGAACATGCAAACTCCTGCGATACGAACCCGGGATATATCCCATTTATCTTAATTAAATTATCTTGTGGTGGAAGTGCTCTTTGAAAGCACCTTTTATAGAGCCTGGAGGGGCGGTTTAGCCTTTATTATGCACACCTGGCCATCTTTGTCTCCCCGTTGTTCATGTTAATCGCGTCACTCACACTCACTTTACTTTATGGTCACCTCGAGTAGGCCCAGGCTAGGTTCATATAACACCTTGCCATTTGTGTTCGTGTGCATCCTGATCTGGAATTGAACCTGACTCACCAGGTTCATATTGTTCTTACTAAATACATACCACCTTTGTACACAGACAGAAATCCCGTGCATAGCTGCATAGACTTGTTGGGACAAGTGCATGCAGCAAACACATGCAGTACAGTATTAAGGCAGATATATATTATTGCATACACATATTTAGACAGCAGGAATAAATAATCCCCAATTTTCCGCAGTTTGCCGGAGGATGTGCTGAGCATCTGCTAAGGCCTCTGCCTCGTTGATGCAGTTTACACACTCGCACCATATATTTTTTTAAAGCTGAGTCAACTTTGGAGAGGCCCAGAACACATTCAGATACCACTTGTCGGTTATATATTGCACGCTTCACAAGTTTAACGCAGATCATGGCTCAAGTATGTTAACTATTGCACCATTGCAGCCCACACAGCCATACACTTGCAGATAGCCTGTATAAGCACACCCACTCACAAGTGTATTGTGTCTGTGTGTAATGCAGTTATTTGTGTCTGTGTGTAATGCAGTTTGTGGTTTGTGCTACTTATCTAGCAACCTGGGTTCCATCCCCACCTTGCTCAATATCTGTGGCATGTGGTCTCAAAACCCGTGTCAAGCCTTTGCTGGGTCAACTCGGTCTTAAATGAGTATCTGCTATGGTGTGTAAACATCAAAAACCCGGTGTTTTACTGGCCACCACTCATGTTCTGTGCCAGCCGGAATATGATCTAGCTAACAGCACTTTTCACTAACAGTCTGTAATAATAATAATAGCATTTATAGAGCGCCTTTCACCCGAGGGTCACAAAGCGCTGCACAAGGCTGTGGAGAGAACGGCATGTCAGTAACATCAGGACAGATAAACTGAGAGTCAAGCAATCACGATAAACCATAGGACATAGATCATAAAGACAGCAGAAAAAATCTAAACAATAACAGTAGCAACCACAGAGAGCCTTCCACCCGAGGGCCACAAAGTGCCGCACAAGGCGGTGGAGAGAACGACAAACCAACAACAACAGAGAACGGTTATCAGACAGCGTTGAGCCGCAAAGTGGTCCTAGCACGACGACTTGAAGGTTTTACGGAACAAGTACGTTTTAAGACGAGATTTGAAGATGTTCAAAGACTCCGCTGAACGAATTTCCAATGGAAGAGCATTCCAGAGTCTTGGAGCAACGCGTGAGAAGGCTCTGTCTCCCATCGAATGGAGGTGCGACCTGGGAACATGCAGCGAGCGAATATTGGAGGATCGTAGTTGTCGTGTTGAGGAGGGTACAGCTTTACGACAGATTTACATCTTTGTGCATGAGCAAAGAGAACATTTTGCTTTGCTACAGTCAAGGCACTCCTACCCCACACATCCACACACACAACGAAATACGCTTGTACATGCACCCCGTTATCAGGGTGTGTTGGAATGCCATTCCTCGTATTTTCGTCTATGCTTGTCAACTAAGAATGCACCTCCTAAACTCTTGCATATTTGAGCGTATGCAGGTTGCAGGTGTGCTTCATGTTATTTTGTCAACATCTTAACAGTGCAAAAACCTCTGCTCTAAATGCAGACTAGGCATGTACAATACGTTGATTCATTTATTGAAGTGGATGCATGACATCGTGCTTCGAAGAATCGCAAAGAAGAAGATTGTGAGTGAGACTCTAATTTTTACCATATTTGCAACAAAAAAATTACTGCGTCGAAAACTGCTAACCATTTTCGTTCCAATGCGATTATCGGGAAAATGTTAACGAGCTTTTTTTGACAGGCATGATTTGATAAAAACGTCACTATATGCTCGAATAGAAACACAACTCCAAATCCAGATAAGGATTTTGAATCACTGGGCCAGTGCGTCATCAATTACATGCCTAATACACACTGTATAATAGTGCCCTATATATTGTCCTTTTCACAGGATTGCAATTAAAGAAAAGCGCAAACGTCATAATTGGCCTAAATCGTCCTGCCAGTATTTTTTTCCATGGTGTGATTTTCTTCAAAGCAGGCGAGTGTGAAGTATCCAATAGCTCCTTTCTATGCCATGCCATTCAAATCTGTAAACGATGAGAACACCCATTACAACAGAAACTTGAATGTAGGCTGGAAACAAACGGGTTGAACATTACACACAGGTGTACATTACACGTATAGACTCTCTCCGCCTTATCCAGGCCACCAACTCAAAACGTGTGTTTAGCCATTTTGTTGTTTACACCACCTAACTCTGTAGAGTTAAGAAAATGCGGCCATCCCATCCTCATGTTAGACCTATCTTCTTTGTGCTTGTATATTTAATTCTCAGCAATGGCAATAAGCCAACACTGTCAGCATCATTGATGCCACCACGTCTTGCTGTTATATTCCTCAGACTTTGAAGGTCTGCTCTCAGTCCCATCGCCCTTGGTTGCCAACATCTGAGTGCCACTCTGATGTCTGTCCTAGGCAGCCTGTCCTGCATCCTCACTCGTGTGCCCAGCATTCTCATGACCCGTATATGTGCATACTACAGGGGCTGTGAGAATAAGGTGAAAATATATATTCCGCTAACATGGTTGTTTTTTACGGACTACGTGAACCACTTTCAAAAAGAACAGAAGTAAACTTGGGTGTAAAAAATTATTTGAATCAGCAGCAATGCCTGCAATATTAACGATAGTACCGTGTTTCTAATTCACTGTTTTCATAGCATTGCCTTTTGCCTATGATACTCCAGTTTGGGTTTAAAGTATGGTGTGTGTTTGCAGTATACTATGTGACTAAGATGGCATTCAACTTGGTGGTCTAGTTTGTTGGGGAAACTGTACACTGTCAGTTGGAGGATTCAAGGTACCGAGGCAGGATTACATCTTTCTTTGTTCATTTTGCCAAATTCTCTGAATGGAGGCCCCATAAGCAGTGTTGTTTTTTTCTGTGCGATGATCATTGGCACAGTCATGGCAATATCGCGGCAAGGCTAATGCAGGACTGTTAAATTGATCATTTAGGCAATCATTATCATTTATTATGTATGCAGCACCTGCCTCCAGTACATTTTGAGGTGCAAGAATCGCTCAGCAAGGAAGTCGTTTCAAACCAAATATTTTGTTCAAAAACAATGCGGTATAGACAACATACAAGGACACGTGAAAATTAACAACATTGAAAATGGGCTGTGTGGTGGATAGCAGGTTGAGCACCAACATGGATTGCTGTCCTCAACGTCACGCTCCCCGCCTTCACCTGGCCGCGCTGAACGGCGGATTTTATGTCAGCTGCACATGCGTGGCCATGATGAAATTGCTAGAAATCTATTATCACAGAGAGTATCAGGGCCGTCCCTCACCTGCGATCCCCAGTAAGGGTGAAGCTCGTTTTCAGCGCGCTGCTTTCAGACCGCGATGGTAGAGAGCTACAGTTATGTGGCTTTGTGGTCAGTGTGCTCCACTTAGTCGGCAGCGTACGAGGTCAAATCCAGGTCAAGTTCAACTCTGGCTATAACCGTTGTGAGGCCAATCAAATAAGTATCACAGCGGTTTTGCGAATTAAAGGTTAACCTCGGCCATAATGTCACTACTCACTCGGAGCATTACCCAACAGTTGATTAAGTCGGAAGAATCTTGATTGAGTTGGTTTACACTGCTCTACGCACATGTGTTCTGGTAGCCTTTCAAGATTTTGTAATTTTTGTGGATGTTTGTCTTTCATCTTAGCTTACATTATCTGACCATAAGTCTCCGAATAAATAAATAAATACATATGGCAGATAAATATGGCAGAAATGTTTCCACTAGTTGGTCTTTGCAAAATGTTGCAAAACCATTAAAAACACGCAACATATTACATGGTATTACTGCACCAATGAGCATTGGGCAATACTCATCTCAAATGATGCCCCTAAGCTAGTTGTGGAAATTCCATATTCCTATGACAGGGCGAGTCTAATGATAGGCCAATCACTGAAAAAGCGCGTAACAGGTCTCTGACAGCTCCCTCACTCAGCGACAGTTGAATCGGCTTCTGACCAATGAGACGCCTCCTCCACCTCTGTGTGCCAATCATACAAGGCCTTGGGGAAGGAAGTAGGACATTTGGTGCCGCTATCTTAGCCCAGCAACTTGGCATTGCTACCCACTACGTGCTAGCTCCATTAGCCAAATCTTGGCGATCTGTGACCTGCTTTGCATTATTGCATTACTATAAATATTACTTCACTTACCACTCAACGTCATTAGGTTTCTCGCGGATTATGGAGTTGATGCTTTGGTTTTGACAAGTTAACAACATGCGGTGTAATTTAACAGTCAATTGATTCTTAAGACTGTGACTTTACATGAAAAATTCAATCGTTATTTTAATGGAAGATGAAAGAGGTGGTTCGGGCATCTGGTAAGGATGCCCCCCGGAAGGCTCCCTCGGGAGGTATTCCAGGCGCGGCCCACTGGGCGGAGACATAGAGGCCGACCCAGGACACGCTGGAGGGATTATATCCGTCGGCTGGCCTGGGAACGCCTGGGAATCCCCCCCCTACGAAGAGCTGGAATCTGTTGCTGAGGAAAGGGATGTCTGGTCCACTCTCCTTGGACTGCTGCCACCGTGACCTTCACTAGGACAAGCGGTTTAGAAAATGGATGGATGAAAGAAGTTAGCGTCTCCTTATTAACTTAATCATTGGGCAGTGCTCTTTCTTAGTTTTTGGCCCTGAGCCACTGTTGAAAATGCCACATTCCTATGGCAAAAGCTATTATCTAATTTTCACAACCTCTGTTGATTACCAATGTTGACTCAATCCTAAGAGGACGATGAGCCGAGTCGACCTCCACCAAGGATTTTAACTCGCAATCCTCCCGCATGCGATTCGAACCCTCTAACCACAGCGCCACCCGGCCAGACTGGTGCAAAGGATTAAGACCTTCGTGCTGTGTTCTCACGAGCACTTAATAACTGTGCTTCTCACAGCAGCGCCCGAGCTGTACCCAGGACACGCTGCCACTTACGTCGCTCCCTTGGCTCAAGGAGGCTGCCTGCTCTCTGCTGGGGTCACCCTCGGAATCAGGTGTGACGTCACAGGTTCAATGCGGAAGACACGTGGACCGTTAACGCCATCTCTCACGCAGGTCCGCTTAAGGGCGGCAGGGTGGCGCAGTCGTAACATCCGCGCCTCACAGGAAGAATGGTCTTGCCCGAGGCGGTTCGATTCCCGCCTTGGGCGCCTTTCTGTGTGGAGTTTGTGTGTTCTCCCCCTGTTCTGCCTGGGTTTCCTCGGGGTTCTCCGGTTTCCTCCCACAGCTAAAAAAAAACCACTCATTAATCAGTTGGCCGATAATAATAATAGCATTTATATAGCATCATAATATATAGGAAGCAGTGTGTGGCAATATGGCACCGGCAAACCGCCTGGCTGCCTCCTCCGCCTCCCTGCATTTTCCTCACGCGTCTGAGTCCTTCTCTCGTCGAATTAATATCTTCGACATTGAATGAATATGTGTGCGTTATAACTGTAAAATTATTCTTTTAGATTATTGGAGGCACAGCACAAAATCACCAATATACTCGATATTATCTTGGGATAGCCTGAGCTACCCAGGGCATACATTACACCCTCCTGGCTGCAGCGGGGAGGGATTGGGTGAGCGACCAGGCAGGGACTGGAGGAGCCAAGCACAAGGAGCCCACATTGGGACTGGACTTGAGCCACGCTGCCTTGTTCCAAGAATGTTCCAGGAACGTTCCAGCACAATTTACTTTGCCAGGTTCTGCCTGCAGCCCTGGAATTATCATGGCCGGCAGTGGGAAAGCCTTAAGACTGCCGCTGCTTGGATGCATGGCTCTGCAGTTTGGTGTTGCTGGCGAAACGCCTTAATTTGCCCTGCGCGTCGGCATCAATCACACTGCGGTCGCAGTCGATGATGCCGTTTGCCCACCGGTTGCAAAGAATAAGACAGTCGATGCATCAGTGTCGTATTCAGTTCATGAAGCTCGCTGTGCTATTTTACGGTGGCACTTATGCCACTGATCAATACCACATCGGACGGGAAAAAACAACGGTATTCACCGATGACCCGCGCTGTTCAGCCAGCACCCTACATCATTGTAAACTTTAGCCCTGAAGTGCTCCTTCACATTCATTGCAATGCCAGTTGATTTGTTTATGTTCCAAGCCAAATGAAACATTTAAGGGACCGTGTCGACAACGCTGCACAAGCACAAGTAAAAATAAACTCGCAGTCTTTGTCGTTACCACTACCTAATGACAACATATATATAAGGCTAACATTTAAAGCAATTTTACTTTTCAGATTACCTCTTAAGATTGACTTTCTGAATAAGGGACGTCGTTTATTCACACGAAGCTTGGATTCCAGCCCAAGCTCTCAGTCGTGTCAGCTGAAAGTCTCGCATGAGCTTTAGCTCCCTAAGCCACCTTGGTCATCTCTTAATGTGTCTCTATGTCGAAGCCGTTAGCGGCAATGGTGATGTTTGCCTCGTGGCACGACTAGACGTTGATTGCTGTCGCTTGCGGGAGCATAGCAGCGGGTTTTGTAATTAATGCACCTATAGAGACATTGGTATATCTGTATGACCAATGGTAGGAGTTTCTCTCTGCAGTGAAATACTCGTCAATGTGGCGCTGTACGGAGAAAACCACAAGCATGCAGAGCTCCGAGTGGCAGCGGTGAATACTTTAAAATACTTTGGCTCAATCTGCTGCACACAAACTTAAAATGTTTTTCCCGTCCCTCGTTAGATGATAGCCAATCAGGAGCAGGCCACTGATTGGTCTGGGAAAAGTGGGTAGCAGATGGCTGCTGGCGAGCCAGGTGGTCGGTTCTCAAGTTTATTTTCCTCGCGGCACAACTAGACATTATTAGCCGTCGTTTGACACCAGATTTATAGTGGCATACTTTACAGTTAAAGAGCCAATAGGGATATGGATATATATTTCTATAAACTGGATGTGAGCATGATTGATGGGAGCCGTAACGGATGAGACAGATTTTCCGCCTGGAAGTTCACAACAGAACGACTCCCTGAGATACCTCGCTCACTGGGCGTGGGCATCATAACCACAATAGGCGGCGCGCCTTGTTTAAATACTGTACATGCCAAGCGCTGAAATAGGATTTGGCTGAATACCCTAAAGCAGGACTACTCTGCAATAAGTATTTCCTGAACGAACAAAGACATCTCAATATAATTATTATAATGCTCGTTAGGTGGGATTGTGGTTCGAGCAGTAGACTTGCATTCTGATTGTGAGTTCAAACTTGTTTCGAGCTCAACTTTGCTCATCTCATAGGGGGTCAAGGTAGAAGCGTTCACGTCGCGATCCCTGTCAGGTAGTACTTGGTATTGCCTGCGAATTCTACCAAACACTTCGAAGCCAAGCTGAAAGACGACGATGTCCAGAAGCTAGCCATCGTGCTTCGAAGAATCGCAAAGAAGAAGATCTCATAGCCCAAGCCTACAGCTCCAGGTATTCCCAGGCAGGCTCTAAGTACTAACCAGGCTCAGGCTGCTAAGCTTCATAGATCGGGCACATTCATGGTAATTTGGTATTATGTAAATGACAACATTGCAAGACAGTACCGTACCAAAGCAAGTGATGGCCTGGGGCTGGCAGTCTTCATCTCAGTGAGGGTGCCGGCGGATCAGTTTAAACTCTCAAAGTAACGATCTCCCCCATTTATTTTTTGTTGCTTTGGTTTTTATTGGTTGTTTTTTCTTTCGTTGTTGACATGCCGTTCTCTTTGCGGCCCTTGTGCGGCGCTTTGTGACCCTCGGGTGAAAGGCGCTATATAAAATGCTATTATTATTATTAGCCACTTGGGCCACCCGTCAATAGAGCGTTGTTGCTGTAGTTTAAGAAGTGAACGTTAACGCGGTCCTTCCACTTTAGAATTCGAATCGATTCTTCGAAGCGTGATGGTTATATGACAGTTTCCCATTGCAACAAGTTCTTCTTTAGTTGCAGACAGACCTTCAACATTTAGAGATATAATAGTCAGTGCTGGCCTTAAAGGCGGCAGGCATTGGCCTCTCTTCTTGCTCCAGACTGAGGGGCTTCTGGCATCTGTTGAGCTTCTGGACATCGTTGTCTTTCAGCTCCTTGGCTTCGAAGTGTTTGGTAGAGAGTGTCCAGTTCGGGGGTGTGGAGGTGGCATCGCTGCTGTTTGCAGATGATGTCGTTCTTCTCGCCTCATCCGATTGTGACCTCCGACGGGCACTCGAGCGTTTCGATGCTGAGTGTGAAGCGGCTGGGATGAGAGTCAGTACCTCCAAATCTGTGGCCATGGTCCTCTCACGGAAAAGAGTGGGTTGCCCTCTTCAGGTGAGGGGAGAGCAGTTGCCCTTAGTGGAGGAGTTTAAGTATCTTGGGGTATTGTTCACGAGTGATGGTAAGCGGGAACGTGAGGTTGGCCAGCGGATTGCAGCAGCGTCGGCAGTGATGCGGGCACTGTACCGGTCCGTGGTAGTGAAGCGGGAGCTTGGTCCTAGGACAAAGCTCTCGGTTTACAGGTCAATCTACGTCCCTATTCTCACCTATGGTCATGAACTTTGGGTAATGACCGAAAGAACGAGATAGCGGATACAAGCGGCAGAAATGGGGTTTCTCCGCAGGGTTGCTGGGCTCACTCTCCGTGATAAAGTGAGGAGCACAGAAATCCGGGACAACCTCAGAGTAGAGTCGCTGCTTCTTCGGATTGAAAGGAGCCAGTTGAGGTGGTTCGGGCATCTGATAAGGATGCCCCCCGGAAGGCTCCCTCGGGAGGTATTCCAGGCGCGGCCCACCGGGCGGAGACCTAGAGGCCGACCTAGGACACGTTGGAGGGATTATGTCCTTCGGCTTGCCTGGGAACGGCTGGGAATCCCCCAGGATGTCTGGTCCACTCTCCTTGGACTGCTGTCACCGCGACCCTCACCAGGACCAGCGGTTTAGAAAATGGATGGACCAAGTATTACTTGACAGGGATCGCGACGTGAACGCTTCTACCTTGATTCCCGGTCCTTCCACTGACGCCCAGAACAAACGGTCGCAGTGGCAGGCTCCGGCACTTTGTGGTCAAGCTGTGCAGACAACAAGCGGCACCCCGCTCCTAAATTTACCCGCGCCGTCAAAGCCCCCGCGCCACCGCCCGCCATCGGTAAACAATGCCATGTGACTACCCTCCCCACTCGGAGTTTTCCCCCGGACTCTGTTGACACTGCTGCAGAGTATCTGTGACCGGTGTTGGGTTGACTCGGCTCGCTGGCAAACGCTGCTACCCCTCTCCTCGGTGTGCAAAGTGCGTCCGTGTGTGTGTGCGCGCGTGCGTGCGTTGTGGGGAGTTGCGGTGTAGTGCTTAGTATGCTAAGCTGAAAATCTGCCAACTTGAGTTTGATTCCCAGCCACGGATGCATATAGTGGCCACGGTGAACTTGTGCTGAGCCTCCCTGGTGTTGACCTTGCATTAATTGATTACCTGATACAGATGTGAACAGCAGTACCAGGGATACAAAGGTGACCAGGTATTTGATTTCTACCCCAAAGGCGCTCACAAACATCATTGCCCCCAATAGTCTTTAAAACCACGTGGGAAATGTTTGTTTTAATAATAATAATCTACTTTTGTAACGCGCGCATTTTCTCCGGGCGCGTTGCACCCGTTGATTTGGAGGCATGTAGGTGCATGTAACTGCTTGCACAAGTGGTACCGTCCATACCACCCCCTCCTTTGTTATGCTGGCCCTAATAGGTGCTTGCTAACAGCACTTACATCTACATCCTGTAAGTTTAAGTGTGGGGATCTTTGTTTTTGTGTGTACACATATGAGGGAGTAGTAGTTCAGTGGTTATTTCACAGCATGACAATCCCAGTCCTCTGATAATATCACTGGCAAGTGGTTTGTAAACCTGGCCTCAATTGGCTCGGCCATAAATTAGTACCTGGTGCGGTTTATAAATATCACAACCAGGGAGACAAGAGTGGCGGGACATTGCACGCGGCCACATCATCCCCTCCCCGTGGCGTAAATGACGTTTGCCGATAGCACTTGACCCAATAGTCTTTCATGCTATATCGG
>JAZEWU010000023.1:7277199-7287325 GCA_036362915.1 Geotria australis | reverse complement strand
AAAGAAAAGATTAAGGCTGCTTCGAATATACTGAAAGGTCGTGAAACTGGCAATCTTAAGTGCGGCAAAAATGTGCCAGCGTCCCCTAAGATGGTCGTCACTTGTAATTCCATTGTTATTGATTTAATTAATAGTGTCTTGATCTCATTGAGCAGTCTAAACCAACAATCACCGATGAATGCAACACCCATGCAACACCCTAGTGGCCTTGCAGTGTTCCATACAGCATCTGCTGCTTCCGAAAAAGCTTAACATTCAACTAAAACACGTTTCAAACTTGTCGCTTTTTTCCCGCCATACGAAAGGCGAAGGGTTGAGAAAAAACGAAACCTCTTTTTGCAAAATACATATTCGTAGCGTTGACTTTATTTATAACGCACGTGCGGTTGTGTGTGTTGCCAGTTATCGTGGTGCTGGTCACCCACCTCCTCGCGTGCCGTGTCGACCTTCATAGGTGCTCGCTAATGGCACTTGACCGCTACAGTCTGTTAAGGCTATACGGGGGATCCTTGTCTTTGTTGGCAGTTATGGAACCATTAATACGTGTAATTTGATGTCCCCTTTTGTGTGTTCATCCTTAACAGTGCGTGGGTGGTTGAGTGACTAAGTGAACGCATAATAACCACGTCCAAGTCACTGAGGCGCTTGGGTTCGCATTCAAGCTGCAGCTGTAAGTGATTCAAACTGGGTTCTCAATTTCCAGTGACTGATATAAAACGTCGTCCTCGTTTTAGTCCAAGTGTGCTGCGAGTGTCATGTTAGGCAGTGATTCATTATTGTTTTGAAACTGCGCTTTGTGTTAGAATGGCCCTGTAAGATGGCAAAGCATTTAATCTGAAGTAACCTGGATATTCCGTGGTATCTTCATCATTGTGCTTTCTCATGCCCTCCTACTCACAATCATCTGAGGTCACTGAAACATCCGGTTTCCAAGATACGTGGCACACCTTACCTAATATGCTCAGCAAATAGTGTTCATCATTGCACGGCAATCAAACTGACAACTGTAGTTCTCAGAGGTAAAGTTTACCTAATGAAACTTTGTCCTTCACCGAGATTCCAAACTAACGTCACTTCTATTGGTGTTATGCAACCAGCTGCTGATCCCTAGGCCATCTAAATAAACGGTAGAGAAATGCTAACACAGTCACGTGCATAAACACACGTCTGTGCTTACATGCGCATCTGCGCGCTGATTGCAGGATTGTTAGGTGCCCGTGCGGCCCAGTGGTTTAGCGCGCTGGGCTACAAATCCGGCGACCCGAGTTCGAATCCCGCTCACAGCCAACACCAGTCACGATTTTCTGAACCGGTCCTGGGCCTCCCCTAGGTCGACTCAGCCTCAAATGAGTTACCTGGTGCGGTGTGTACACATTGCCAGTAGGGAGACAAAGGCGGCCGGCCGTGGTGCTGGTCACCGAACCCCTCGTGTGCCGTGTCGAACTTCATAGGTGCTCGCTAACGGCGCTTGCCCATAAGTCTGTTTAGGCTATACGGGGGATCTTTGTGTTTGTGTGCGCGTAATCTTGTCTTTGCCTGCGCATCTGACTGTGCAGACGCCTGGGCGCGGTTTGTGCAAGTGCACGCGTCTGTGTGTCTCTGCGTGCACGTGTACGCATGCGTGTTGTTTACGTGTGCCTGGTGTGTAACTGTTAGGACTGTTAAGCCGCCCGGGTGTCTGACTTGGCAGCGGGGGTCGCGTGGAACGCCTGATGAAACATCAGTGACATTCGATGCATCTGACCTGGGCTCTGGCTTTAGGGTCACTCTGCCCATGGTCACACATGCAGTGGATACAGGAGCATTGGCTCTGTGCTGGTGTCAGCTTACAGACGAAAAGCGCTTAAAATAGCCTCAGTTTTACTGACTAAGGCGTTGTGTTTGATTAGTACACGTGGACAGGCTGCAGCTTTGTGCAATTGGACAGAAACCCTCAAATGCCACCTTCTGAGAATCCTTTGCATTGCGTTACTGCACGTTGGTCATTGTTCGTGGGAATCGGTCCAAAAGTCAAAGCGCCCGCCTGCTCAAACTGTCGCCCCCCCAACCCCCCTAAAGAGCTGGTGGGATGAGTCAAGCTCCAACCAGGATTTACACTTGGCTTAATGGTAGTGAGTTGTATAAACAAAGGCGCCATTTCGAAGATGCATTTCACATTCAGAATTTGACGCTGGAATGCCGTTTTCGGTCCTTGACGATGACGTCACCGAATATTTTAACTTTTAAGAGTGGCATGGTGGCGCGGTGAGTAGCGCTGCCGCCTCACAGCAAGGAGGTCTTTGGCTCGATTCCCGGCTCGGTTACATTTCTGTGTGGAGTTTGTAAGTTCTCCCCGTGTCCGCGTGGGTTTCCACCAGGTACTGCGGTTTCCTCCCACAGTCCAAAGACATGCTGCCTAAGTTAATTGTCCTGACTAGATTGCCCCTGCTGCCCTAAAATGCTGTAACTTGCTTACCTCTCCCCGCTGGCCAATTGCTAAAAAGAGCTACACAACGGTTCCTTCCAGCGTAAATAAAAATTGACGGACTGACAGTCGACAGCATGCATTTTTAGTAAATCCCTGCAGAAAATGCCAACCAGTAGCTGAAACGGAATCATCAACTCGGTGCAAACTGGCCCGGTGGCAAGCACAGCGGCGGCTATAGAACATATCGCCAGTTCATCAGGTGTCATTATAAAGCTTATTCACGACAACAACAACCGCCGTTCACCACTAAGTAGCGGTGACGTCACCACGGCGCCTGTGCCAGGGCCCGGTGCACCTTGATGCCACGCAGAGTGTAGAAAGCTCACTGACAAGAGGTCATGGGACAGCCCCAGGTGCCATTGGCTGGCTGACTGAGATGACTGGCTGGGACACCCACCCACCTGTGCTCCCCACCGTGCCAGATACTCACGACACGCGCGCACACACACACACGCACACGTGCCCCTGGTGAAACACGTACGTTCCGAGGCGACTCTTGACGGTGTGTTTGTGGGTAGGCTGCGGTGGCGCCATAAGGTCATTAAGGAATTAGAAAGAACATGCGGTGCATAATCAAGTCACATTACATAAACACGACAACGCGTGCAGTCGGTGAGCTCTGAGAATGCGGGCCCTTGCACACGACAAGTGCAAGCCTTGAGAGCGTGAAACGAGGCGAATGTTGGGTGCGCGCTTCTGATCCAGCGATGGCCGCGGTGGGGTTGTTGCTTCGCGTAGAGATGACGGTGCTCTGTGAGACTCGGAGACCCACTGGACTGTGAGGTGGTCTGGAGGTGGCAGTAGTGTAGAAAGTAGGATAACGGCCAGGCTGTGGATTTTCAAGTGCTGCTATACCTTCGGCTGTGCGTTCTCCACAGGTAATAATAATAATAATTTCAATTTATATAGCGCCTTTCACCCGAGGGTCACAAAGCGTAGGCCGGTTTCATCTCACAAACTACTCATTATTATAGGAATTGGCCCAATAGAGATTGCATTCACCACTGGGGTGTGCACATAATCTATAGGTTGCAAAATATACATCACTGCCACACGTGACTCGAGCACGTGTAATGATAGAGATGCTCCATGATAAGTATTACAGCGAGAGACAGAAGTGTGAACACATGGATCAGGAAATGAACACAAATTATAAACATCATATTGATGGCTTAGAAAAGTAAGTTTGGTTTGGCCAGACACATTGTCAGAGGAGAAGTTGGCCAATGGACGAAGCTGGTGATATAAGAGCGAGATGGATAAGTGGCATTGCAAGACCATAAAGGATGGCAACAGCATGGAGAAGCCTCTATCCAGCATTTACACGTACACTTCTCTCAGTCTTGAAGAATTTCTATATGGTTCCTTTTTGGGATATTTGGCAGCTTCCTATATGAATAATGTATTTTTGAATGTGGGTGGAAACGAAATTCCCAGAGAAACCCACACACATGGGGATGCGTTCATCGCAGATGACTCAGCAGCTTACTTGTTCGACAGCTTTTCAACAGGCCCTACTTCTTTGTCCTGCAGGTCAAATGTCGCACGCACGTGACGTTTCCTGCCGGATTACTCGTGTGCACCATACCGCGCATGTAGAATAACTGGTGGGTTTTTTTTTAGATGCCATGAAGGAACTCCCATCCGAAACGCATTCATACTGATCGGTCACTTATAGATGCCTAGCGCGTAGCTCATCAGTCTCAAGTGAATGCCTTCTACCCACATCTTCCTCTTACCACGGCCCTTAAGCCCGAGGAAATATCCTACTGTGTGCAACTGCAGTTAGAGCACCAAACTTACTATATAAATATGTAAGTTTAAATTAGAGATTGACTCGGCCAATAGTTTCTCTGGGGTTGATCAACCGACTACAGCTTTGTAGTAAATCCACGGTTATTGTCCTGCAGAGCATCCAACCCACGCAGTGTGAATGTGAGCGTTCGTACCAATGGCTCGGTGTCCCCAAACGGGATGCGTGTCATCCCATTGCCTGCTTGAGAATTCAGTCATGAGTCATTCAGCTGAGTGTAATTTCGGTAATTGTGGGTCATTTCTTCCAAATTTGAAAATGACAGCAGCTAAAGAGCAGCTTACTCTTGTCAACAGCAACACGTGATTTGTCTTATTCCTAAGCAATAATCCTCATGTAAGGTATTAAATGACTCGGCAGATATGTGCAGTAGCCATCTGTGAATATACCATATGATGCAATAGCACCCACTTGGCACTGTGACCTTGAAGGACAGACGGCAAGCATGTCTTTGTTGGCAGCCCTGAATTAGTTGTGGACATTCCATATTCCTATGGTGGGGGTGTGTCAGTCTTTTCGGAGGATGACGACTGTTGACTTCACACGAAGCGGACAGGTTTATCAGATGATAGGTTTATAGGCCAAGTCGACCTTCAACCAGGCTTTAAATCGGCCACCTTGCAAATGTGAGTCAGCTGTTATACCGCAGCACCAGCATGACGAAGTTGTTTTACTGTCGTTATTTCTGAGCAGGCTAATCAATTCAACCGTTTAAGTTAAAACCAGATGAGAAATGTTTGAGACTGAAAGTGTCATTTGCAAGGGCAATGCGTTATGCGTGTAAAGCATTACTCGCGTAAAAAACACATTTCAGATGCAACAGCTTACAGGCACAAAATATTAAGCAAATAATAATAAACATTTGTTGCACCCGTTGATTTGGAGGCGCAGAGCCTGGCTCAGTCGGTTTGTTGTGAGTCGGTGAAGAGGTGACTTTTTAAAAAAGTTTCAATGTTGTGGGGGACTGTGTTAGGGGTAATAGATGTGGCAGGCTGCTCCAGGTTGTGGGTCACGCGACCGAGAATCGGCGTTGTGCAAAGGCTGTGCGTGAGCGCGGTGTGTGGAGTGGGTGTTGTGAGGAGCTGCGTAGAGTGCGGGATTGTGTTGGGGCGAGTGCCCGGAGTAGTGATGCGAGGTATTTAGGGTGTCCTGTGTGGATAGCGCGGTGGCATATTATTGCTGTTTTTTAAGTGATGCGTTGGTGGATGGGTAGCCAGTGTCGTGTCCGTGCATTTTGTGGTTTAATGCGAACCCAACTTCTTAAGTTAATACATAACCTTATGTAACAGTTTACATTGCAGCAGTATTAGCCTTAAGCATTGTCAAAGCATTGGCCGAAATGGTTTATACATTGTTAGTTTTTTTTTTTAAAGCAAACAAATGTGCCGAATTGTGCACAGTGAGGATAGTTGCGTTTAAAGTTTCCCGTTTTGTCTGACAAGAGTATAGGAGGTGTGCCGCACTTGAGAACCCGGTTTAGTCACGTACAACAGAAACCTGGATTTTAGCCCTGCACCTCAAAAATGCCAGCTCTGTGTGCGCCTGCCATGGCTATTATGAGAGCCCTACGCCACTTGGCCACCCAGTGGGGCTGTACGAGCCACGTGCGGACCCGTGCACGCCGCTGCTGCCTCCTGTAATTGCGATTGCCCCGGCATTAGCCACAATTGAGGTGTTCTAGCGGCACAGCGGAGTTGGGGTGCGGGGAGTCGGCGGAGCACGCAGTGACGAGCGACTGGCAAAAACACCTCGATTACCGCGGCTGCCACTCCCTGTGAGGTCACTCCCATTCGCCATGTGTGTGTGTATGTGCTTTTGCCCGATTGTTGTTTGCAAACCCGACGCTGTGCATTACAGCGTTGAAACAGCTGACTCAATGTCCAGGGCCGACAGCCTATGGCTGCACAGCCTGCGCCTTCCTTCATATTACACATCCCTGCAGCCTTCTGAACGCCCTAGTCGAATATTTCAACCTGTGTTTCTAATGTTAGTGAGTGTACTTAGTCACTTATGTTTACTGAAATGACCTGCTGCAGTGACAGTAGTGACTGGTGTGTTAATTTGCACCCCTCAAAGGTGTGTGGAAATTCTGTCCGGCCCTCGGGAAAGGAAAATAAATCCTGACCTTTGCTGCCTAAACGATGCTTGAAACGCGAGATTGTATTTCAAGAATGTCAAATAAAAAAAAGCATCTAAACATTGGCCAAATATTCCAATGTCTTGTCGGTCAGAAAGTCTTCTCATATAAGTGAATAATCATAGTAACTCTTGCTATTATTTTTTAATGTTTGCTTTTTATTTTTAAATGTCATTGTATCCAACTTCAGCAATGCTGTGATCGCAGCCCTCGGTTCACAGCAGGAACGAAATAATTAGAATTTCATCAGGGGATGACTCAGCTTGTAAGGTAAAATCACTTGCGCCTTCTGGGGAGCTTACTGATCATCTTGTGGACAGAGAATACTGTTGGCCATTTGAATGCTGTTCAATGTTCAATAGAGCAGTGAGATGCATTACAGCTTTTGTAAAAAAATACTCAGTGCTGCGGCAATATAAAATATACTGTCCAGTATTTTTTTTTATATCTTAGCTCTGCTTTGCAAAAGATAACACATTGTCTTTATCATTTGCAAAAGATTAACAACACTAATGCACGTAGATTCTGATAAACGTATTTGATTACTATCAATCCGTGATGTTTACGAAACGTACTTTGAATAAAATTAGTGCCTGGTGATGGGCTTTATGCCCAACATCAGCACTGACACGTTCTGGTGTGCACGTTGGTGGCTGCACCGTCACTTTTGTCTCCGATCCTCGTATCAGCTGCGCACGGCACTTTGCCGATCACTCAATGAAAATAAAAGTGAACTGTACACATGTTTTGTGGATTTGGGCATTTATGCCAAAAGCTTTGGCAAAACTGGGCACCAGGAATTTGACAAGGGCACAGCGCACGCCTGCAACCACTTGAGACTGGTACAGTGTTGGCTTTGGCAAATACAGGGACTGTCTGCCAAAGCATGTGTGCTGCTATTAGTATGGTTTAGCCTTCATTAGGCACGACCGATAGCATCTAAATGGCCACTGATAACAACGGCGCTGAGCCGCCACTGAATTATGCTATTGAACTCTGCCTTATCTGTCGGTATTTCTCCTGCTTGCTGCAGTGATGCACAGTAGCATCGGCTTTGAAACGATCGCATAAAGTGAACCGTGTATATATTCTTGACGTTGGTCTGCGTCACTAAGAAGGCTTCTCAAGACCTCGTCAGAACACTCAACAAGCACTGCTGTGATGTGAATTGTGAGCTGCCCGCACTGTATTGCGATTAAACCAGATTCTCAAGTTTAGGGATTTCATGGTCTCGGCGCAGTCATGAATGACTGTACACAAAAAAATATCACTTCAGCATTTCCTTCTCTCCAGGCTTAACATTGTAGGTTGTGACGCATGCCCACGCTTTACTTTCCATGGCCTGTGAAGGAGCGCCACCTAGTGTGGATAAGTGGTCTAGTGCCGTAACAACTATACGACCACGTCTCATGGCATTATTTTCTTACACGATGCGAAGTTATACAGATCACCGTGCGAGTTCCCGGTTAAACTGTGTTTGCATTTTGATGTCCATTGAGCCGTGGGAATTCGACTACGAGAAAAAAAAACGCAGTGTGTCATCATTAGCTTAAATAAAAACTGATTAGATGCATGAGGCATTGTTCCTCTACATTAAGTATAGAAGTGCAGTACAACAACGGATGTTGCTGTACTGCCCTCTGCTGCCCAGCAAGCAGCGCCACCACCAATAGCAATCTGAAGTGCCTAGCGGTTGCCCATCAATTCTGCTTAGCTTCCAACATCTGATCAAATGTATTTGCAGTGCGCACGGGATGTGTGAACTAAATACTTTTGAATTCTAATGTAGAGATACCGATATGGGAAGGCGGCGTGTTGCCTGTTTATTTACTTTGCCTCCTACGGATAAGCACCATGACGGGTGCGTGAGCATGGGTGACAGCAGGTCCCTGTTTGTGTCACCAGCAGGACGGGCGGTGACGTCTGCGTGGGAGATGTCCCTGCACCCGGACTCGGACTGCACTCGCTCCAGCCGCACCGTGGGTGAGCGCCCAGCCACAGACACGGCCACAGAATCTTCCGTCAGACCTCCTGCGCACGCCTTCCTAGAGACAGGGAAACTAGAGCCGGGTCGGCATTCAGAGGTCGATAACGCCATCACACCGCACTTTCGCTGCCCCGTGCTAGGGTCTCTCAGCTGTTGCATCGATGACATTTGACTTTCAAGGTCTGCTCTTCTAGCCCCATCACCCCCACCACCACCATCACCAGCTGGCTTAGTGTTTTCCCCTCGGTCACCAGCTTCCGGATGCCACTTTCAGTGCCTGTGTCTGTCACCTGCTGCAGTTCATCCTGCACATGTGCCGCGCTCATCACGACCTCGTTTTCTTACTAACGTCTAAAACACGTTGTCACGTGCTATCAAGAACGTTCACTTTGCTTACCCTCTCCTGCTGTAAACATTCTCGCGTCTTCCATCTGCACCAATACTCGGAGGATAGACGTTTATTTTCTCGTTGCCTTTGTTAAAGGCCGGCTCTTTGAGTTAAAGACCGGCTCTTTGAGCTGGAGACTATAGATGACATGTCTGTTTTAAACTTCACTCGTTTGTTAAGGGACTGTGTACAAATGGTCCTGTTCAAAAAAACATCCTATTCCAGCAGTTTTTAGACATTCAAGTTCCCATGTAAAAGCATTTTTATAGTTGGAGAGAGATACTGGCTTGGACATTGGAATCTCATGGGAGGAGGCAGAAATTCCAAACAAAGTTTAAATTCCAATCAGTAGTTGGTTCATCTCTTTGTACCCTCTGATTTCTCTTCAATGAGCACAACTTTGTGGCAAGCGAATATCGCTTATCCTATGGATAGTTTGGCCCCTGACGTAGACATTTTAACTTCTCCCCGTTTGTCACCAATAGATTAGTACCACCGGAAACACTAGATTTTTTTGTATATAGGGGGGTCATACAGCATTACATCCCTCATATCGGTCACTCGCACCCGTACACCACATGCCACTTGTAAACTCAGCCCTGCAGCTGCAGAGGAACACTAATAATAATAATAGCATTTTATATAGCGCCTTTCACCCGAGGGTCACAAAGCGCTGCACAAGCGCCGCAAAGAGAACGGCATGTCATCAACGAAAAAGAAGCACCGCCGAGCGTGTTGGGGAGAGCTCCGTGACTCTGGGTTTGTATTTTGCAGTCCGCAGAGGAAGATGAGAAACCTGGGCCCTGATTGGACGAGTGTCGCCATCGCGTCCGTCTCAGCGATGTGACCCACTTCAGCACGGGAACGGGGGGACAGGAGACGGCGCGTACACACAGAGACGCTTACCAGAGAGAAGACTGGTATATTCAAGTCTCTTCGAGTACAATCACAATGCAAGTTGGTTGGCGTTAAGGCCCGTCAACCTCCACTTCGGTAAAGCTATAGTTTAATATGTTTACCCGTGTTATTATTTGTCATTATTAATAAATAGCGAGCGGAAATTCACGAGACGCGCTCAGGCCTAGCGTCTCCACGCCAGTGTTCGTTTTACATTTGATCCGGAGCAACAAAAGCAAACTATTCCTCTTGCCGGTTGCCGATGACGCCGCGCCACCACCCTTCGCCGTAGCCGTCCGGTCAACCCGCGCGTTATTTATTCGACCGAGCCAAACCACGCCGCTGCAGCCCGCGAAAGAGCGCGCGCGCGCCAGAATGGAGGAGCGGTCGCGGGACGCCGGGAAGGCTCCGGGCGCCCCGCACTCGCACCTGTACGG
>JAZEWU010000023.1:7265669-7277133 GCA_036362915.1 Geotria australis | reverse complement strand
GGCTTAGACCCGCCGCCGCGGCCGGCGAGCCTGCCGCACGCCGCCAACCACGGGACCCGCACGGCGCTGCCGGGAGACGCGAGCGCGTCGCTGGGCGAGTGGCCCAACAGCGTGGGCGCCTACGTCGGCTACGTGGGCATGCAGTACGGCGGCTACGGTGCGGAGCAGGGCGCCGCGCACGAGCGGCAGCAGCAGCAGTTGCAGCAGCAGCAGCAGTTGCAGCAACAACAGCAGTTGCAGCAACAGAGGACAGCGGTTGGAGCCTTGCACGACTTGAACTCCTTCACGCAGACGTTCGCGCAGAGAATGCAGCCGCCGCACCCTCAAGTGCAGCAGCAGCAACAGCAGCAGCAACAGCACGCCGCGCTCCAGGGCAGCACTCTGAGACACCTGTTGGTGGTGAAACCCGAGCAGCCAAAGCAAGTGAGCACTCAGCAGCAGCAAATGGAGATGCAGCAGCGGCAACTGCTGCAAGCGCTGCAACAGCAGCAACAGCAGCAGGAGCAGCAACAACATCAGCAACATCAACAGCAGCAGCATTTACAGGAGCACATGCAGCAGCAACACCTTACCGGGCTGTATCTGCTAAAACAGCAGCTGAAGCACGGCAACTTGCCAGTGCAGCAGCCAGCTGACATGCAGCCGCAGCTGCAATCACATACCCTGCAGCAGCAGCAACAGCAGCAGCAACAGCAGCAAGGTATGCCTATGTCACAACAGCAGTTTCATCAGCTACAATTGCAGCAGCAATTCAAACACGAACCGATGAACCAAAAAAATGCGTACCAAATCCAGATGATGCAGCAGCAGCAGCAACAGATACACCTACAGCTGCAGCAACAACAGCAGCTGCAGCAAATTCAGCAGCAGCATCAACAAATGCAGCAGCTGCAGCAACAGCAGCAACATCTGCAGCAGCAAGAGCAGTTGCAATTGCAGCACGGCAGCAACAGACTTGTGCAACGGACTGATGAAATACAGCAGGCGGCGCTCGGAGGGGCGGCTGCGGCGGCAGCTTTTGCACAGCAGCAGGCGCGGGAACAACAGCAGCAGCAGCAGGCGACGGGGATCGGAACCGGCCTTCCTGTCGGAATGCCGGCACTGGGGCCCCAGCCTCCCACGCACAGCAGCGAGCAGCGGTAGGTGTGTGTGTGTGCGCGCGCGGCAGCCGTGCCACATTGATAAAACTCAGCAATCTGGCACGGTTGGCAGCAGAGGTGATGCCCCAGCCAGTCATTTCAGTCAGGCAGCCAATGGCACCTGGGTCTGTCTCGTGACCTCCTGTTGGCGTGCCTTCGACACACTGCGTGGCCTCAAGGTGCACCTGGCCTGCCGCAGGCGCCGTGGTGTCGTCACCGCCACTTAGGGGCAAACGGCGGTTGTTGTTGTTGTGTGCGCGCGTCACTCGTACAAATCTACAGTACGCTCACGACAGCCATTAAAGGAAAACGCAACTTTATAAACAACAGGATTGTGTGTATCCTAGTTACCGTAATGGTCTCAAACCACATCTGGCTCTGTGAACGGGGAAACACTTGATTAATCTGTAGAATCTTGGTTAGCCATTATCTAAAAATGCACTCTGCTTGTATGCAGGCCGATGCCAGCGAGTATGCAGGCAGACGAGCCAGCAAATGAGCCGTGTCCACCAGAGTTATCCCAGCATTCTTTGGAGCACTCAATGCCCACTCCGTTGTCGGGAAGCGTGGATGCTGATGTTCGATCTGAAGACGTGCCCTTTTTCCGGGTAAGTACTATTCGGGGGTGTTGGGGAATGGTCGATGTCAAGGCCCCTTTAATTGCCTCTCTTCCTTATCGTGACATGTGCTGATGTAGAGTTGTTGCTTTTTTCGGATATTAAACCAGCGATTTTTTATTGTCTCGGTGTGCTGAAATATTCCAAATCAAGTAAGGAACCAATTTTTAATATCGGGGGGTTTTCTTTCGTGCAAAAGTGAGGCTCTCATCCTCGGTATACTGCTGCCTTGCGCCCTGTGCCTGCCGGGATAACCTTGTATAGGACGAAGCAGTTTCTTACAATGAATGAATGAATGACAGTGGCGGCGACTTGATTCTTCTCTGGGACGATGGCGCAGGACCCGGAAGAGCAGCCGCGCGACCCAGCACCGTTCATCATGCCCGTGTCGGTGCCCGTGTCGGTGCCGACGCCCGCGCGCCTGCCGGACGGGGATTGCGTCACGCCCGACTGCCGCATGCCCGTGCTGAAGCGCGTTTCCGAGGCTCCTCCCTCCAGGACGCCCACGCCGCCCACGCTCGCCCCGCCCACCTTGCCGGCCGTGACGGCGCACGTGGACACGCCCCACGTGCGTGCCGCAACCCCCCCACACGCGCGCGAGGGTTATCCCGGCGGACACAGGGCGCAAGGCAGCGCTATACCGAGGATGGGACACCGGTCCGTGACAGGGCAAAGAGAGAAATTTAGTCAGCGGGCCACTTAACCTATGTGGGAAGAAACCGGAGTGCCCGCCGAAAACCCACGCCGTTATTTAGTAAAATTTTCAACGTAAAACAGGAGAGGCTTTAACCACGGTGGCCACCTACAAATCTTGTAGGTGGCCACACCTACAACACCGTAGGCACACGCACGCGCGTGCGCGCACACGACAGACACGCGTCACGCGCACAACACGAACATCGGCCGACGTTCCGTACTCAAGCCGTCGCCCGCGTGTCACCCCCGCAGCGCTCGTCCGCGCGGCAAGAACTCACGCGCAAGCACTCGGTGCCGGGCAAATGGAAGTACCGGCATCGCCCCGACCCGCTCATCATCCCGCCGCCGGTACCCCTGGCGGCGTCGCAGTCGTACCCGGGCGCCACCCTCTACCAGAGCCAGCTGCGGTCACCGCGCGCGATGGCCGTCGACGCGAACGTGCCGCCCTACACGCCGCCCCCCATGCTGAGCCCCATCCGCCACGGTTCGGGCCTCTACTTCAGCACGGTGCTGTCGGCGGCCGGCGCGCCGTCCGGCGGCGTCCCCACCACGCCCGCGCTCACCACGCCGCGCACGCTGCTCAACCGCTCCGGTGAGACGGACGCGCGCTCGCCGGCGATCGGCCGTGGGAGAGGTTTCGCCCGCCCTCGCGCTGTTTGTGCCGGGTGGTGTTTGCGTGTATTGGTAGGTGTGTTCGCTTACGGCCGACACCGGTGACGATTTTCTGAACTGGTCCCGGGCCTCCACTAGGTCGACTCGGCCTCAAATTAGTGCCTGGTGCGGTGTGTAAATGAGTGCCTGGGGTGGCGTGTCAACATCATTATTGGGGAGACAAAGGTGTTGGCCATACCATGTGTGACATTTCAGAGCTAATAGGTGCTCGCTAACAGCATAGGTTCTAAGAGTCTGTTAAATGCTATACGGTATGCAGAATCTTTCAGTAACATATACGTTTGTGCGTGTGCTTACTTGCGTGTGTGCCGGCATGTGAGTTCATTTGTGTGTGTGGGCAAGTGTATACGTTCATACAAATATGTGTGGGCCTGTATTTGTGATTTTGCAAGTGCATATGCTTGGGGAGCAGTTGTAGAGTAGATCCCCTCCTGTGGTGCGATGCCAGCAACTTGTGTCAGTCACAGGTCATGTATATCGTCTCTACAAGTGCGCCTACAGTCTAGGATGCTAAGTGAGGTGTGTTTGTCTTTGTGGCATCATGTGGCCTTGCAGTGAGTGCAGAGACGAGCACTGCGGCCACATCTGCGGGGGATGAGGTGCAGATCGAGCCGTGAGTTATTCGCACACACACACGGAAGAACAAACTCCTGTATCCATGTGTACACACACACAGACGTGCATGTGCACACCAGCATTCTGGCTTGCTCGCACAGACAGACAGACGCACGCATGGACACTTGAGCACAAGCACACACACATCGCAGCCTTCCAGCTACCACCGAACAGCAGCATTGTCACGGCAGCATCCGTGCCTTTCTTGAGGCACCGCAAGGCCTCGTGGAAGTGGAAGAAGTGCCAGGCGATCGTGAGACTGACCAAATTGTGGCCGTTAATAGGTGGTCAAGTACAGCGTTTTGCCCTGACAGTCTGCATAGGAATAGTATACGGCAGTGGTTCCCAAACTTTCTCGGTTCACGGCACCTTTAGTGTATAAGGATTTTTTTCCACGGCGCCCAAAGTCTGAAAATATATGGCGTATATCGAAAATTTGGAATATCCCATAGCGGCCCTGTGAGTTAGCCGCGGCGCCCCGAAACGCCGCGGCGCACGCATCGGGAACCACTTGTACACGGGGATCTTTGTTGTGTGTGCGCGCGCAGTCGAATAAACATCGGGCCCGCGTTCCAGGCCGACATCCCCCATCTGCTCGATAAGCGGCTCGTGGAGAGGGACAAGCACCACGCCGACATGGTGTGGCAGCCGTGGCCCGACCTCGCCAAGCCCGACACCATGGCTCAAGGTGACTGCTCGCTGCGCGGATGGGCCACTCCCCCATTACGCGGGCGGTTGGGTGGCTCCACGGGCGGCTGGGTGGCTCCACGAGCCGTCTCGTGGAGCCTGGGTGCCCGCCGCGGGCAGCGGTGGTGTAGCGGCTGGAACGCTGCTCTACGAACCCGGCAACCCGAGTTTGATTCCCCGCTCACGGCCAATAACGGTGGCGAATATTTGAACCGGTTGTGGGCGTCCCCTCCGGGAGACTCGACCTCAAATGAGCTTGCAAGCTCACTCGGTATTTTTTTCTGCTGGAATAATAAACATCTATCTATTGTGCGGTGTGTAAACATCACCACTATGGAGACAAAGGCGGCCGGGCGTGGGTCTGGCCACCCACCCTCTTGTGAGCCGTACTGACCTTCATAGGTGCTCACTAACAACACTTGATCCTGCAGTCTGTCAAGGCTATACAGGGGAATCTTTCTCTTGCATGGGGAGTGGTTGCATACTAGTTGGTGCACAAACCCACCGATCCGAGTTCAATTACCACTAACGACCAAAGACTGACAGATGTTTTAACCAGTCTTGGGGCTCCCTCACGTCGACTGTTGCAGTGGATGTATGCTTAGTTGTGCACATGTGCGAGGGAGTGCATCTGCGTGGGTGAAGTGTCCAAGGATGCTGTCGACACTTCACGTGGCTTAAAAGTGCACCTAGCCTGGCACAAGCGCTGTTGTGACATCACCGTCACTTAGCGACAAAGGGCAGCTGTAGTGTGTTTGCACCTGCAGCTTTATACGACTACTGTGCATGCACATTTACTTGCGGGTGGGGAGCACAGGTGGTGCCCCAGCCAGTCATCTCAGTCAAGCAGCCAACGGTACCATGACCTCCTGTCAGCGAGCCTTCGACACTGCGTGGCCTCAAGGTTCACCTGGCTTGGCACAGGCGCCGGGGTGATGTCACCGCCAGTCAGTGTCGAACGGCGGTTGTTGTTGTATTGTCGTACCCGCGTGTACATGTGTGCTTATGTGTACGTGCACACGTGTCCCGCGTGCGCTGCAGTGGAGCAGGTGCTGAACCTGGCGTGCTCCAGCGCCCTTCCCGGCGGCGGCACCAACCGCGAGCTGGCGCTGCACTGCCTGCACCGCACCAGCGGGGACGTTATGGTGCGGCTCCTCCCACCCTCCTCACGCCCCTCGCCGCGCGATACCCCTTTGGTATCAACAGACTTTTGTGTCGCGAGAGCTACGCTATCGCTCCCTACCGCGTACACGCACGCCGCGTCGGTAACCGCTTCGCCAGGGAGAGTTGGTGTCCCGTTCTGCTGAAAGGAAGATGCTCCGTGAAAATAAAAACATTGGGTCGGTGACGTAGCTATGAAGTGTGCAACTGCACTGGTGCCCACAAGCTAGCGGTGTTCAGGATTTTGGTTTGTGAAGTGGGGGGGGGGAAATGGACAGGGTGGCCCATTTTTGATTTGCACCAAGGCTGTGTCGCCACTAAGGAGCGCTGTGGCAGCGAGTCTGATGGTCACGTGGCTTTAACTTTCCATTCAATTATGAAGCTTCAAATGTGCGTTGGACATAGTGTGATACACAGCCTAGGTGTGTGTACAAAACAGCATCTGTTTTTTTCTGGGTTGTACATTTAGTGCCGGTGTTAGGCCAGTGGTGAACACACGTGTCTCACAACAGCTCGTAATGTAGGGACAGGGGTAAGGCATAATAAGACTTCCAAACACCTTTGGTGAGCAACATTAGGACAGACTGCAGTCACTTCTGTCACTGCGAGAGGCCCTTGCCAGTTAGACAATATTCCGCTCTAATACCGGATTAGTGTGGGTAATGGGTGAATCTTGATTGTGGACTGTTTAGAACTAGTCGGCCTCTTATAGCCATGGGCCATAGAAAATTACATGCGAGCTGTATAAGGCGCACAGAAATAACTGGGCATACTAAAATTAGAAACACAGTGTCACCGGGCTCAAGCTATTCCCGTCTAGTGTCCGGTCAAGTTAATTCGTTGCAGTGACCAATTAATATAATTTGCGGGCTATTTACAAGTGGTAGACCTCATGTGGCCACAGGCCGTATGAAATGAAGCCGAATACGACCCGGGGGCTCTAAGCTCCCCACTTCTGCTGTAACGGCAGCACCTGTTATCGGCTCCTCCACGTGTGCTGTGTGTATGTGTGTATCTAGGCCGCAATGGAGCTTCTCCTGCTGCACTGCCCCACCTTGCCTTCCTCTGACCCGCTCTCCAACTACCACTATGCTGGTTAGTGAGCACCTGCATGGATTGAAGTGCAGAACACTTGATATGAATAGCACAGTTACTGCCCTGCGGATCTACGGGCTGCCTGGAGATGAATATGTTGATGCTGAGTACAAATCACGGTAACCCTGCCCATCCGCAAGCACAGCGTTCATCATTGCTTTGCAATCAGGTGAAAGTCAAAGTGTCTCCATGTTAGCAGTTTTAGACAGTGCACATCCACACTGGTACTCTGGGCCAGTCATTAGTGAGTATTGCACCTCGTGGGGCCAAGCTCTCCATAACACAACCAGTGTTAACGTATTCCGCTGGATGCTTGAGATGTGCATCACTATCACCTCGCCACCTCCAGGGTCGGACAACTGGACATTACTGGAGAAGAAGCTCTTTTACAAGGCCATCGCCGCACACAACAAGGACTTCATCCTGGTGCAGAAGAAGGTGCGCACCCGTGTTGGCTTGCCTGCTATACCATTCCGTAATCTCTGTGGTGTTATGTTTTAAAGCAAATAAACTGGGCACCAAAATGTATCTCAGTTTGTAACGGGTGGAAAGTGTTGTATACCTAGGTACGGTCTTGATGAATTATAGTGAAGTTTTATGATTAAATTGGGGAACGACCTCGGGATTCAATGAATTGTCTCCATTTGGAGTTTTGACTTTTATTCCAGAATCTGGCTTTTTACTATTATTCGATATAATTTACCGAAATCTAAATCGATTTTGACATGCCTGATTCGCTGCCTGAATCATGTAAGAATGACTCATTTCTATATATTTTTCTACGTGAATAAAAAAAACATCATAGATTTAACAAAAGCCTGTTACATGGTGAGATTATGATACGAATGTCAGTGGAAAAGGGCCTTTGCTGGTTTTTTTAGCTTATCTAAAAGACGGAAAACACGCACATAAAACACGGATAAAATGTATCAACACACACGTCCCCTGATGTCCAGCACGCTAGCGTTGAGTGCTGCTGCCCTGATGGAACATGCGCGCCACACTCGTTGTCTCCAGATTAAGAACAAAACAGTGGCGCAGTGCGTGGAGTACTACTACACCTGGAAGAAGGTTGTCAAGTTCCGACGCCACCACACGCGGCTCTGCGGCATGCGTCCTGGCGACCTGGTGAGCACTGGCTTGTCTGTTTGTAGTCGTGTCCAGCTAGATGATTATGATAACGGGGGCTAAGGTAGAAGCGTTCACGTCGCGATCCCTGTCAGGTAATATTGGTATTGCCTGCGAATTCTACCAAACACTTCGAGGCCGAGCTGAAAGACAACGATGTCCAGACAACGATGTCCAGAAGCTGACCATCGTGCTTCGAAGAATCGCAAAGAAGAATATTATGATAACAGTAATCTTGAGCTTTGTCAATATACTGCTGAATGAATGCCCCCTCGGCGGAGTTGTTGATCATACAGTACCACACACGTTAGAGGGGATTGGTGAAAGGGGGCCCAGGACCAGTTTAGAACCTTTCCTTACCAGGGCCAGGAATCATCCTCGGATGGACAGCGAAAGATATTCCTCTCTAGTCTGCATCTATCACAGTACAGATGCTTCCAGCGGTGAACAAAATCATCATTTGCGAGTGATTGTGCAGTGTTGGGTCCACGTGAACTGAAATTGCGGACGCGGCCCACAGTGGTTGTCGGTACCCCTCCACCCCTGGTGTATGCCGGCGTGAAAACGGAAATCCAAAGCGCCGCGGCGTCGCGTGTCGTTGCAGGACGATCTGCGGAGAAGCGGCTACGACCACGGGCGATCGTCGTCGCCTTCTCCGTCCCTGTCATCTCCCACGTCGTCATCGTCGCTGATGGAAGAGGAGGAGGAGGAGGGGGAGGTGACGGGTTCGCACCGGAGCTCGCGCTCATCGCTGGCCGCACACCCCGTGCCCCCTCCAGCTGCCGCCGCCTCGACCGCGTTTGCTTGCGACGTGCCACGCTGTGGGGCGGTGAGGACCACGGCATAATAACAACAATAAAAGCCACTTAAAAAAAATACTCATTAATTAGTTGGCCGATAACATCATAATATATAGGAAGCAGTGTGTGGCAATATGGCGCTGGCAAACAGCCTGGCTGCCTCCTCCGCCTCTCTGCGCTTTCCTCGCGCCTCTTGAGTCGTTCAGTCGTCGAACGATTATCTTCGACATTGAATGAATATTTGCGCGTTATAAATGTAAATTATTATAATTATTATTAAATGCACAGCGAACGGTGCTATAAACCCACTCGCACTGCCGGCCACCCTCCCTTTCCCAGGTCTTTTCATCCAAGCAGGCACTCAACGGCCACGCTCGCGTGCACGGCGGCATCGACGTGGCGTACCGCGCCACCCTCGTCGCCAAAGCCGGGCCGCCCGCCGTGCCGGCGCCCCCTCCCTTCCGCGGGCCCCCGATCCGGCTGCCCAACCCTGCGCCGCCGGCGCCGGCGGAACGGGCCCAGCACCCGACGCCGATGCCCTCCCAGCCCGGCGCGCCCCCCTCGGTGGAGGCACAGCGCCGGCTGTCTCCCGTACACGCGGCCACGCACCTTGGTGGGCCCAGGCTACCCGCCTTGCCGCAGCAGCACCAGCAGCAGCACCAGCAGCTGCAGCAGAAGCAGAACGCGCCGATGACGGTGACCGCGAGGGCTCAGCGGCCTTCCGCGCCGTCCGTCGCCTACACGGGGCCTCGCCCCAAGACCGCGTCGTCGAACCGCACCAAGGCGTCGATGGCCGTGTGTCACTACGACGAGGACGGCACCGAGATCTTCCCCTGCAAGGAGTGCGGCAAGTGCGTGACGCTGGCCGGGACGCGCGAGCGTGCGCGCGGCGCGCGTTGGTAGACGACGGCGTTGGTAGACGACGGCGTTGGTTGTCGCGTCGTTCTCGAGGGAGGCGTATAGCTGGCTGCTTGTGCCAGTGAGAATGCCGTCCTTCAGGATGATGTGGGTGCTGTTGTTAATTGTGAAAAGTGCCCTTCGAGATAGCGGAGATATTTAGAGGGAAGAGTGTCCGGTTGTGCGTGTGTGGTTTCTATGTTGTTTGCACAAGGTCTGTTTTGAGCGTGTGCGTGCATACGCCATGGAATTGTGCGTAATCGTATGCGTAGTTGTGCGTGGTTGTGACTGTAGTCTTGTGAAATGCATTTGTTTTTGTGTATACACGTAGTTTTGTGTGTTCATATACGTGTGGTTGTTTACTTTTAACATGCAGGCTTTCGTGACCAGTATTATGATTCATAATTGTGTTTTGTGTTACATTGGGTGAGTAAAATGTGTCGTAAACCCACTCACCCGACACAGCCGATTAATAAAGTTGTCACGTGAACATAAATGTCAATTTAGCACTGCTGGTGTGTTGGAGAGCATTGTCACTGGTGTGTTGGAGGACATATAATTCTGGCTACTGGCTGTCTGATGGTGCTGGCTCTCTCAGTGAACCGTCATAACCAATTGCTAAATGTTGTGATGGCACTTTTCAACACCGGTGTGCTGAGGCAGTCATACATTTGACTTTTACGATCTGACCCAAAAATCAATTACGAATCTTGGTTGTTTGCGCACACGCATGTGGTTTGGTATGTGCACGATCACACACTCGCTCTTTTCTGTGGCGTCGTTGATCACGCGTGTTTCCCTCTCCGGTTGCGTCTGACCGACCGACCTGTGCGCACAGAGTATTCACCAAGGTGAAGAGCCGCAACGCGCACATGAAGTCCCACCGACAGCAGGAGGAGCAGCAGCGACAGGCGGCTCGCAAGGCGACGGCCGCCACACAGGCAACGCAGGCAGCTATCGCCGTGGCGACGGCGGCAGGGGCGGCGGCTGCCGCAACATTAGCTCACCCGCCTGCTTTGGCAAGCAGCCTGCACGCCGGCAACGCTCATCTGCCCGCCGAACCCAGAACCACTGGCACGATCACAACAACGACCACGGCAACAAGCGGCATTGCCGGTGCCACCTCCACACAGCTCCCATTGCAGCAGCGGCCTCCTCCGTCACTCGCGAGCGTCCACACGCCAAACGCTCGCTCGCACAATGCCACCACCAACTCTTGCGCCAACGCGCGCGCGGCCGCCCCCGTGCCCCCGTACATGGTTGGAGCCGGCGGCAAGAACATCGGCGGCACCATAGGCGGTGTTGGTAATGCACGTGGTGGTGGTGGTGGTGGTGCTGTTGGGGGCGGTGGTGGTGTCGGCACCCAGCAGCAAGTTTCCATTGGTATACTCCCGAGTGCGCAGAGAGGAGCCGGGGTCCACCCAGACACGTGGTGCGATGAGGAGATGGACATGGTCTTCATTGACTCTGAGCTCGTCATCGACGAGCAGATGTGAGGCTGGGGAACAAATGAGCGGCAGATGCATGGAGGAGCGCTGCGAGGGAAAAAAGGACAGGAAGATAGGCGGGTCTAGCTTTACCCATCTTATGATGTTCGCTGCTCTGCTGCCACCTGCTGAGACCTCTTATACCCATGCCTGGTGGCAGTTGTGAACAGTGCATATTTCTCCATGTTCACTCAGTGCTTCCCCAGTCACAGGCTTAATATGAAGTGAAGGCAGTTACATCATGCTTTATTTTTAGCTGGGCTAAACATTGACGTGCCATCCATCCAGGCTGGCCTCCAATCATCTATCATAACTCTCTTTTAGATACTGTCTAGATCCAATACCCATTTGCTCATTTATTTCACAATTTGTCAGTGTTTGCACACTGAAAGGATCATCGGGTGGGACCCACCACTCACCGTGTTGGCAGTCCCGAGCCAGCGCTAGAAGTTCCAAGTTCCATCCATCCA
>JAZEWU010000023.1:7243053-7265538 GCA_036362915.1 Geotria australis | reverse complement strand
ACCGGTACAGTGCCCGCATCATTGCCGACGCTGCTGCAATCCGCTGGCCAACCTCACGTTCCCGCTTACCATCACTCGTGAACAATACCCCAAGATACCAAGTTCCTATTGTGGATAATCTCAATGTAGAACAGCCACTTTTTCTGACTTCCCTAAAAGTGATATTTATGTTATGGACCCAGGGCAATGTGGATATTTGGAGGCCACCCATTGATTTCAACTAGTGTCATTCTAATTGTGAGTAGAACACTTAACCGCCGCGCCACCGTGCAGCCAGGAAAAGCGGTTAAAATTAATCACCGCGTCGCCCTGCTGAAATGAGTGGTAATTGGAACCCCGAGCCAGTGGTGGAAATTTCGCATTTCTATGAAAGCATTTTAGGGTTGTTATCTAACAAGCACCCCCAAGGGAGGAAACATATCCAAAAGTACACTTAGGATAGAACGATGAGCTTGGATAGAGTGTGTTTGCGAGATGGATTGTGGTAATCTCAGAAGGAATGGACGCACTGTATTATAAATTTCGTTTGAAACCCAGAAACAGCTAATGTAAGTGGCAAGTGATATCTTCACCAGTCCTGATAACACCTTCACCAAATCACACCGACCACCATCGGGAGAACTTCCTCCAGTGTTGGCGGGATTGCAGGAGGTCGAGGGTTCGATCCAGATTTTGACGCCTATATATTTGGAGTTTGCATGTTCTCCGAGGTCACATGGATTTTTCTAATGGTCCTCCAATTTTGCCCTCCATTTTTGTTGAAAGTAGTGGTTTCATAAATGGCTGTATATTATAATGTATATTTAAAATATAGGAGCTAGCAAGAAGCCACTGACAGCATCATCTCAGAAAATAATTTCTCCTCACAACCAATCTGGCTTTCCACCCTGCACGTTTCAGCGTAGGATGACCACTATTAACCTCCCACAAAGTGGCATTCATTCCTTCACTATGGAGTGACAAGCGGATTAATTAATCCGAACCTTTCGCACCTCACCTCTCGCACCTCACCTCTCATACGCGCTGCCTGAGCTCACCTCTTCACTCCCCTGTAAATCTCCCGTCTTCCCTTGCCACCCCAGCAATCACCACCCTTCATTTCAAGCCATGTTACTGAGCCGTGACCAAATACCACATTTCACTACCACTATCTCATTACACTGGTAATAGCACTCCCTGTTGGCGGCCCTCAAGCAACGCTTGTGTTAAACTAGTTCCCACCACTGGCTCTGGGCCGCGCCAGTGGATATGAGCACAGCACGTGAGGAATGAACGAGCCACTTGGTTTCCTGAGTCACATTTTTACATAATGGCAAAAGTGCATTGCCTTGGTGATTTGTGCCATCATTGATCATGGAGACATCAACATGTACATCAGAAATGTAATGAAAAATGAATACTGGCCAACTTGGGGTTTGGGCCTTATTGACTTGAATTAACCATCCTAACAACCGACAAAGGCTTTCCTGCAGAAATGTATTTCCATCCGTACGACACGTGCGTGGGTCGTGCTCATCTCTGTCACCCTCCCCCAAGCCAGTGGTGGGAGCTCCACATTTCCGTAGCAGGGACAAGTCTCTATAAAGAACGTTGACTGCCCGCAAAGCGGTCCTCATTGAATTGCCAGTTGGTTTCTCTGACCACTGCACAACCCAATGTACAGTATATTACCAAACCCTAAATATCTATAAATGCAAAGACTGGAGCCTCAGGATTTGGAGGAAAAACCTCTGATCTGGCAATGTTGGTGAAAAATGGAACACTGTAGAGGAAATTAGGTGGCTATGTGTTTGTACATAGCACCAAAGGAATTTATATTACAGAATATTAAATAAAACTCGTTGTAAAAAACAATCAAGACAAAAAAGTTATTTATCGTTCTGCGTTAAGAAAATAACCTAAAAATATTAGGTGTACATATATTTTATTAGATAATACATTTTTCTAGGATAAGACTTTGATGCACAGCATAATGTTGCGTTTGTTGGTGTGTGCTGTAAGGGTGGTTCTGCTGTTGGCTATCTATGCAAGGTATGAAGCGCAGGGATTCACAGTTTTTGACGAATTTGTTAAATTCATCGTCTAAGACGCATGCCGAAAAGTCTTTTTTGTAACGAACTTTTCGGTAAAGGGATTTGTTTTCTCTGAATTGTATTTGAGATTTTACATTTGACTTTTTGAAATGTTCAATAAGAATACATATAATACGGTTGTTTCTTCCAGTAATAAGTATAGAGGGTTATTTTTGTTTTGTAATGAATGGCATTGACAAGAGTAGGGGTCAATCGGAACACTATTCGGGAATAAAACTTGTATACTGAACTCCGGACCTACGCATATGTTTTCGTCTCCTTGCTTGTGTTTGCCAGCCGTTGTAATTTCGAGGTGGCTGATGTATACGTGGACCACAGTAAGCGTTCAGGATTAATCACACGTAGCGATATTCATGGGGCACAAAGAGGCTTAAGGAGCCTGGGCTGCAGCTGCTGTTCTCCCTGCTGTTACACAGACCCATTAGACAAATTGGCCTCACCCACACCGGCGCCTCTCTCTCTTTCGGGTGACAGAGCATTCTTTAAAGTCATATTTTTCCTTAGTTTGTGATCGGTCGAGTTCTGTTTAATAGTTTTCCACGAATGTTTTATTTCTTTTAAGTGTTCTTGCATTTAAAAAACATAGTTCTTCACCATTCACCTATAGAATTAGAACTGCACATGTAATTGTAGTTGGCGAACATTTGAAGTCTATTTTTCCAATGATCGATATCAACATTAATTTCAGATTTAGAGGTTAGAATAATTAAATCAGCATAACACGAAAACCACCCGTCTTTGTAAAAATTTCTTATGGATTTTTAAACATTTATTTTACTAACCTGTACGTGATGTTTACTTCAAGACAATGAATCAAGTATTATGACATGAGTTTGGTAGGCCTCTTAGAGAGTACATTTGTGTTGGACAGTGCAAGGGATCACGCATCTATCATCGCATCACCAATGGTGCTTGTTCGCATTTAGGTGAGTACAAGACTCGGCACAGAACTGCGTGGTCAACCCATCTGTCATTGAACATCACGACTGCACATACTAAGCATAGCTTTTACTGCAGCAATGACATAATATATGTACGAGTATCCATACCAAGTCTGATCTCTGAAGATTATATAACACTTCCTTATTGGCTAGGTTTAAACATAACGAATACATGTACTCTACTGTAAACTGTAAATAAATGTAAATAGGTTATGGCTGCCGTGTTATGTAAACCACGACAAAATGGACTTAGAAGCATAGCCATAGCACGAGCAATGGTTTTGGCGATTGCACCTCCTTTATAAAGATATAACTTGGCTTTATTCAGTGTCCGGTGTTTGAGGTGTGCTATCACTGACGGGTGGTTAAAGTGCTTTAAGGTATAACTGTGCCAATCATAGCAGGTTTACTAGGTCAGTGACCGGTGGACTTAGTTACGCCGTGTCAGTGACAGGTGTTTCAGACGAGCTGCGTCAAGGACTCATGCGACAAGCCTCTACTGTGCCAGTTAAAGTCGACTAAAAACATGCTCTTTGAACGACAGCTGGTTCCGACGTGCTGTGCCAGCTATACGTGAAGTCAGTTACAGGGAAATTAAGCCAGAAAGCCAGTGACTTGTACAAGAGCATTCTCTCCTCAGCCATTCATCCATCCAGCCAGACCAACACACTCGTCCACTATGAGCTGGAGGCGTTGAACGATCGCCTTACCCGCCATCGGGTGGAGGTTGAGGGGGGCCATCTGTGGCTGGGCCCCCCCTCACTCAAGATCTCGAGATGGCAGTGCTGCGTGTTCGGTTCACCAAGGAGAAGCGTGTGAAACTGGCTCAGATCCTCTGGATCCTCAATTGGATCTCCGTGGTGTCTGGTCTGCTGCTCTTCAGCCTGGGCACCGTGCTCAAGGTGAGTGGGATTGTGTGTAAAGCAGTAGAGGACGGTACCTGTGGTCGAGGCACCCAGCAGGCAATACGGGCCAACGTCAGATGTCCACCCTGGTGTGGTAACCGTCCACAGTTAATAATAATAATATAATAATAATTCAATTTATATAGCGCCTTTCACCCGAGGGTCACAAAGCGCTGAGTTGTGATTGCAAATCTTGCTTTGTGTTTGATGTGTTAAACTTGGTCTCTCTCAATGTTGAATAAACTACCTTGAATGTTTTTTTTTCCCATCGCAATGTATAACTATTTTTATTTGTTTATTTGATCAATTATGTGCAATGCTGTGTGGAAATGTTTTTTTGTTTGGTTTGTCCTACAGATACATCAAGCAATTTAAGTACAGTATCTGAGCAGTATTCTGACAGAAGATGGCATGTGCTTAAGCGAGATTAGGGCCATGGTTGCCGTGGGAAAAGCAGCATTTAAAAAGAGAATAATTCTGCTGACAAGACGATCGATGAGCTATTGGATCTGGCAGAGACTTGTACTCTGGGAAAGGAAGACAAGACTGAAAAACCCTGGGATGCGTCGGAGGTGTCGAATGGAAATAATCAGTTGGAAAGATATATAAGGGCATTCTAAAGCAGGTTTAGGAGATAATTATAATTGGAACAGTCTAGAAAGCAAAATATGTGGATTCAGCATGTGCGCAGAGGTGACAGCTTGCTAGAGGAAGTTCTGGAAGGACGGTCCTGATGAAGAACTTGAAGGAAGGCGGTTATACTGTTAAATGAATGGAGGGAGTTCAGCCGAGATCCTGCCATTGGGCCGCGGGCTAACGTGAAAAAACCCCTGTCTGTGTGATTATGGCGTCGTGGTGTTTTTGGTCTCAGGTGGAGCTGCGTCGACGTGCAGATTTAATGGTGGAGGGTGGCGCAGGCCTTCACGGCCTCCCCAACCTCTTGCTGGGTGTGGGCCTCCTAGCCTGTGCTATCAATCTGCTTGGCGGCAAGATCTGCCATGACTTTGCGACGGCCGACTCGGCCAAGGTGTCTCGCTGGCGGCTCGTGCTGCTGCCCTACACGGTACAGCCTCCAAACATCCTGCTTTGGCTGCTTTGTACAGCGTCGCGGCGAGCCGAAGCCTAGTATGGGACGCCAGTCCATCACAGGGGTGGGCTCGGATTCTTTATTATCGTATTATGTTCCTGTGGCAGGTTAAATTATGATTGTAGCTCAAAAGCAGAAGCCTGTTGTGTGACATTACCAAACCGGCCACGCATTCACATGCCGAGCTTGCGGATGCAACCCATCCTGAGTGGAGACTTAGATATCCACAACCAGGCACGGTGCAGCCGCGGGTGTTGCAGCAAAACGTGGGGGGGATGGAATCATGTTTCTGTGAAAGTACGGGTGTCGCAACAAATGATATGAGACTACCTTAGGAAAAAGTGGGGGAGGATGGAATCATGTTTCTGTGAAAGTGCGGGTGTCGCAACTCCCGCAACACCCGCGGCTGCGACGCGCCTGTCCACAACACTCGTGCGTTCACCTGACCCGTCATCGCGGTCGCTCCGCCGCTGCAGGTGTGCGCGCTCGTGTTTACCGCGTGCCTGCTCGCCGGCGGACTCATGTGCTACGGGGCGCACGGGGCGCTGGACGGAGCCCTGCGCGTCGGCCTACGCGACGCCATGCAGTACTACCGCGACACGGACGTGCCGGGCCGCTGCTTCATCAAGCGCAGCCTCGATCTCCTGCAGATGGAGTTCCACTGCTGCGGCAACAGCGGCTTCCGCGACTGGTTCGAACTGCAGTGGATCAGCATACGCTACCTGGACATGACCTCCAAGGACGTTCAGGAGTGAGTTGCCTCACGCGTTTACTCGTTCACCGGCGTTACACCGATAGTGATACTTTCCATGGGCTGGCCGGTCACCCCGCTGTACAAGGACTGGTTTTACAGGTGGTTGGCAGCCCATAGACGGCAGTGGTGCTAATTATACATTCCTATGGCAGGGGTGAATCTATCTATAAGACATCCACTTTTGACTTCCCCACAAAGTGGTATCACATTTTATCTCGCACCTGCAGAGACGATGAGGCAACCCCGAACCATATCTAGAATTTGCCGCTTTCTGACAGCAAGCCTCTCGGTCTAACACTAAACGAGTGTGGTATTTTCTAGAAAGATTAAATGGAATTTTATGAAACCGTTTAATTTTTGGACTATGCAACGGTCCGTTGTCCATTTACGTTTTCACTGCAAATCCCGCCCTTGACAGTCGCCACCAATTGCTCCGCTGTGTTCGCCTCCCCACCCCGTTGTACGTTGTCTCCCGACCTTCGGCCTACGAATGCCAGCCGTCTCAAGAGCAACGTGGATGGCAAGTTCCTCGTGGACGGGGTCCCGTTCAGCTGCTGCAACCCCAACTCTCCGCGTGCCTGCATCCAACAGCGGATCACCAACAGCTCTGCGTACTACAACTACGACTACCTGAGCGAGGAGCTCAACCTGTGGATGCGGGGCTGCCGCGAGGCGCTGCTCGAGCACTACACGGGCATCCTGGCGTACGTCGGCCTCACCGTGCTCCTCGTCTGGCTCTTTGAGGTAGGTGGTGCTTTCTGAACAAAGTCAGGTCGAACGTGTCTCGCGCTCGTGATGGTTTGGGACACTTGCGCTGCTTTTCCACCGCTGCATCTAGGCCAAGCCGGAGCAGGGCCCTCGCGGTAGTGATGTTTTCCCACCAGCTGTTTGCCGTGTCGAGCCGGCACCAAATCACGATACACGTTGGCCTCATAAGGCATTTAAATCTGGCTTGGGACCAAGTGCCACATGCCTTGTGGCCATGTCTTCACTTGCCCCAACAGTCTGTACGGCTAGTTTCACAACCTTTTAGTATATTCAAAGTAGCCTTAATCATTTATTTTCTGTTGCTTTGGTTTTTATTGTGACCCTCGGGTGAAAGGCGCTATATAAATTGAATTATTATTATTATTATTAATGTAAACAATATACAAGGCTTTACCTTTTATGGCAATGAGACAAGCGTTAAGATCTTTAAAACACCAAATGTACACGTTTATGCAAAGGGTCCAGTTTTCAAGAAGCCACACGTGCTCGTGGCAAAACATGCAAGCACAATGCTATGACAAATTATGCATTGTCCTTGAAACTGTGCGGCCACATAGGAGATCCTTGTGTACGTGCGTGTGCGCCTGTGCGCGCAGCTGTCCGTGCTCGTGGGTGTGCGCTACATGCAGACGGCCATGGAGAATGCTCTGCTGGCTGGAGATCCAAACTGTGAGTGCGAGGGCTGGCTCCTCGAGAGCAGTCTCACCGAGACCGCACGCTCCAACTTCAACATTATCAAGAGCCTGGGCAAGTCCAACCAGATCGACTCCATGATGGGCAAGGACCCCAACTTGGACGTTCCCGTGCCCCCCGTGCCCCCCGTGCCCGCGCACTATGGGCCCAGAGATGGTGTCGCTGCTACTGGAAGACACATTCCCCTCGATAGCTGAATCACTTCCTCCCCATGTCTCTGGCTTCTCCTGCCTGTATCGATGCTGCAGCCCATCCTGATCTCTCCCACTCTGCCCTTCCAACAGTTGGCTGACATTATCTTTGCAAATTACTGAGGCTGTGAGGAGATGGCATTACAGCCATCGTTTATTGAATCCATCTGGGCAGAGCGTATATTATTTTCACCGAAAATGCTGGTCGTCCTTGTAAAAGAGATACTTAGCGGAATGGACCGTACTGGCTAAAATAAAGTCTGAGTCTGAATGTTCCTTGATTGTCTTTAGGTATTCTGGATTTCAGCCAAGGAGGTCATGGCTCAAAGGCTTTGGTGAATGCAGTCCTCAATGTCGGATGGCATCTATTCAGTGTGGTAATGTATAGCAGTAACAGCGAGTAAAGCGCAGCTTGACATTTAAAGAGGTGACAACTTGTGAAAGTTCCATTGTCTACTGTAGTGGACATGGTCAGAATTTTTTGTAAAAATTGCACGAACAATTTTTCAACATATTTGCAGGGTTTCGTTTGACTCATGTTACATTAAGCCAATTTTAGCGTTTGCTTTAATTCGACCATCAGTGGGTTAAGTAATGTAGTTTGATTAAAACACGAACGTTTTCTCTTACCATAGGGAGAATGTTGATGTTTTTGAAAAAGTTAGATAAGATGAATAATGCCATTCAGCTTAAATTTAAGAAAAACAATCATATTATTCCTTAACCCCCACCACGTGTATAGTGTTTACGTTTACATATGTGTATATGCAAGTATGTCAATTTGGACTGACGATGTATAGCCAAGGTGCAACTCAATTGGGAGAGTAGCAGAGCCCCCATCATGAGCTTTAATCCTGGCCAGGGTCAACCATCCCCATCATCGTCATCATCACCACCATCAACATCACGATCATCATTTTCAACATACTTAGCTCCACCGGGTGTGTAAGTTGCTGTCTTATGTAGAGACTAGTCTCAGCTATGGAGATGTGACATATCTATCACTGACAGGATCCGAATTTATTATAAGCATCACCCAATTCTCATTTGAGCAGCGGTGATTTGAATTGTTTCGAGCTTACACGCATGTGTATGTACATATCAGGTCTATGGGTTTAAATCAGAGTTTCAGTTTTCTAAACATTTAGTTTGTGCTGGTTAAATACTGTTATCAGTGTATGTTCATAAAGCAGACTGTATACAGCAGAACAAAACTTTCACGCGCTGTTTAAATGCTTACACGTATTTAACAATGCAGTAACATCATGACATTCATTAAAAAAATATACATAAACAACCTGGGTCACGTGTTCCATGTTATTTACCAAAATCGCACATACATATGCTGTACAATTATACATGTAAGTTTACACGTAAATCGAGCTTTGTAAAAGCCATACGCCCCCGAAGTCATTGTGGAGATTGGGCAAGTGCTATTAGAGCATCTGTCGAGGTGCGCTGTGGTACGACAGGATGCTATTTTGCGCACCTTGCGCAATGGGATGATGTCACCGCCTAGTAGATGCAGGTTTGGTGGATCGCACACACATTGCGTGAGACAACCCACCTGCTGGACGACACCCCAGTGCCTCTAAGATAAGTACAAGTCTGTTGGTGACCTATTTTCATTACTGCGTAAACGAGGGTTCCTTTTTGTGCTTCGCTTTCGTTTCACACTACATTTTCCCGTAAAATATTTGGCCAAGCAGGACCCTAGGAAATGTGACATCAAGCGAGCCCTCTTCACCTGTTCTCGTTACGCGTGCTAGCGTGGCATGATCGCGGCTGGTCGGGGATTTGGAACCCGATTACGCTGAACCCATGCCAGGGTTAGGGTCAATCCTGGGGCGGCGGCAGCAGAAATAATCCAACTGATTGGGATGAATGCAAACTGCACAGAGCAGACATGCAATACAATAAAAATAATAAATTGCAACTATGCAACACCTTTCATTGATAAACTACTCCAAGGTGTCTTACGATCACGTAGATGCTCCAGATAGCTTCCATGTGATGCCCAACTGGCTGTTGTGTTTTTTTGTTTGATAAACGTTATTCAATGTACTGATGTCGGTTTTCACGGCTCGATTCATGATGATTGCTCTTCAAAGCTGTTGCTTCCTGGCCCACAGCCATCATCAGTGGCGAGTGGCATCTGTTGATGCGAAGCAGCACTGCCCACCATACTCTAAACCCCAGACGTTGAAGCAGCACCATCATTTGTGTTTTCATCAGTGCTTTGTGATCTTTGGGTGAAAGGCGCTTTGAAAATATGAATGATCACGTCATCATCTTTATTTATCACTAGCAGGGGCGGATGGATTCACAGAGATGGATTCACGTAGAAGCACTTATCTGTGCTATGGGAACGCCTGGGAATCCCCCAGGAAGAGCTGGAATCTGTCGCTGAGGATAGGGATGTCTGGTCCACTTTCCTTGGACTGCTGTCACCGCGACCCTCACCAGAACAAGCGGTTTAGAAAATGGATGGATTTTAAATATATTTTAAAGGAAAAAATGATTTATTTCATGTCCTTTTATTATGACGTAGATGACATTGCTGAGTGACGTAACGTCGAACGTAATGACGTTCGCTGAACTGAAATTTACTCTAGAAAAATGGCGTAAATGCGAAAGCTACGTAGAGCGAAATGACGTAAATCGGGGTATTACATTATATATATTTGGGTACCTTTTTTGCCAGTATACAAGCCGGGCACTCCGGTTTCCTCCCACAGTCCAAATAGATGCTCCATAGGTTAATTGGCCTGCGGACTAAATTGCCCCCGGTGCCTTGCGATGGACTGGCGTCCCATCCTGGGTATAGCTCCGCCTTGCGCCCTGTGTTTGCCGGGATAGGCTCCAGCTCACCACGACCCTGTACAGGATTAAGCGGTTTCTGACAATGGATGGATGGAGTCACCAATATTTGATCATGCGGACATTAGTCATCGTCTGGAAGACCCCAACGGTGCGAGTTGGAGGCACGCTATCCGTGTGTAGTCACGCTTGAGAGGCGCCATGTACATGAAACTAAACATGTAATTTAAACATTACACATTACCAGTCATTTAAGACATTCATTCGGGCGATCTTAAAACCACGCGTCGTCCTGCCGAGTATTGCGCGCTCTGATTGGCTCACGCATCGCTCCAATCGCGCGCCGGCTTCTAGTATAGGCGGCCCGCCGACTCGACTTGCGTGAAGCTCGCACTATCGTGAACTCCAAACAGAGAGTTTTGTAATTTGTGTAAATTACACGAAATGGCCACGAGTTTCGTGTGAAGGCCCGCGGACGCTCGAGGTAGGTGCGCGAGAGTCTGAAGCGGTGGAAGAGGGCTGCGGTGTCGCCGTGAGGCCACCGCACGCCGCGCGAGATGGCTAGGCCTCCATTCACAGCGCTGCCTCCATTGACACCACAGCGCCACTTATCTGACCTCGTCACTTAACCGCATATCCGACCTAAGCAAGAGCTGTAGGATGTGCTTGGTGTAACCGACATGTGTGAATGTTCGCTTATGCGGCCTATTCACATATCCGCCCCTGTACCTCAATACCAGCGAGTCAAGTACTGTACAGTACGCGACTTACAGTGTGAGTGACTGCACGTGTAACAAGCCTGTACTGTATGCACTGCCGTCGTGGTGGGTTATAGTTGACCATACTGGTTGGTACTCTGGCATTTGCTGCCCCACAGCGTAGGAACAGCCCCGCAAGTTGTTGTGCATGGCTCAAAATCCTCGGTTGGTGGCTGAACACGAATAATAAATGGGCGGGCACAGTCTCCACGTGCCTGTCTCTTCACGTAATAAATAAAAGTATCTTTCACAACCCATCAGCCGCACGGCTTTCAGGGAGTGCACAATGCCAGCAGCATTGTTTCATGTGAGGCAAACTATGGGCCGGTTTGGACATGCAGTGTCCGATATCACAGCCAAATTAGATTACGATATGGATCCTAGCTCAATGCAAAATTATACACTATCCATCCATCCATCCATTTTCTAAACCGCTTGTCCTGGTGAGGGTCGCGGTGACAGCAGTCCAAGGAGAGTGGACCAGACAAATCATTATTATCATCTTTGTAAAGAATATAAATAACCAAATAAGAGGTATGTACAGCAGGTGATGGACAAACGTAGTGGCAATCACCAGCAGCAATGATCGCAAAGTGGCAGAGGAGACAGATACTGTAGTCTTCATAATGGCTTTTTTGAGGATTTGTAATTATTGAAATAATTTCCTTGTGTTTTTTTATTATTCCAGATAGCCTTTGACTGGGAGAATTTCAAGTTTGCTTCTAAAGACTGAACGTAACACACACTGCTGTCATGGCCACGCAAGCGGTGGTCGGAAAAAAGGCGGTTGCGCCAACAGTGGCGCAAATCAATGCGGAGTACATCACCCAGGTACGTCGGGCCATTTCATCTTAACGAGTACCAACCGACCCCACTGCAACTCTTGCCTGGTAGCAGAGCACGAGAGCTGGGCTGTCCAATTATTTTAATAGTCGATTACTGCGTCAAAATATTTGGTTTGATTTCTCTACTATTTGGATAACACGAAAATATTGAAAAAAATCACACAAGGGAACCTCTGTTTCCACGTGTGCAGCTGGGTGGGAGATGATGGGCAAGGTTTGGTGATGTCATGAGCAACCACGGCACGCTGGGCGTGACTTGTAAGGGTTTCCTGCCTTCGTAAGGCAGGATGTCGGGCTGCCTTTATTTTTAAAGGAGTCCTAATAATCAAGCATGAAAAATAGTGTATTGCGATTTTTATGTTGATTGATTGACGAACTATCGCAATGCTGCGAGTTGCTTGTTATAATCTCACCCTGCTGACGGTCTGCACTACTGGCTCCCCGTGTCCCAGTCAAGACTGACCGCTCTTTTCCACCGTTAATCAAAAGAAGATGTAAACACTGAATGATATGCGGTTGAAATGTTTTTGACTGTGCACTCCATGCTGTATTCCTGTAGCTCTCAAACCAGTACTGGGCACCACACATCAAAAAGAAATTACCTTTCAATCCAAAGGTAAACCGCCGTGGAACACTTAATACGACTCACGTATCTACATAGGGTGGGAGATGCTTTTTGACAGGAGAATATTCTCATCCCATTGTTAGTATGAATTGTATGACAGAATTATTTCTGTCGACCCTAAACCTACCCAGTTGGGATGTAACGATTTGTTTAATTCACTGAATTAGATGTGTGTTCTATGTCTTGCGTATGGCTGTATGAATAGCAATGTATAACTCTAAAAGCTATACAACTTTGGTCAATGTGTTTAATGCTACTAGAATTGTCACTGTTCTCTTTTTAACAGGTGATAGAGGACATTTATGAGAGAGAAATGTTGAAGACCAAGTAAGTGTACACTTTCCGTTGTTTGGTTTAACTCGGTGTTGTCCGGCAACTAAACATTACGCTATTTGGACTTTTAATAAAATAAGTGAATATACTATAGTGAAATAATAGCTCCTGCCATGGGAACAAGGAATGTATATCATTGCTTCAGCCACAGACAGAGGTGAGTGCCACCTCCTTTGCTCCTTGGAGCAGGAAAACGCTGTCAATTTGGATGCAGTGGCATTTCCAGTGCAAGCCCAAGCACCCAGTAAAACATTGTGCGAAGATGCTGCAATCATGTGCGGTGTGTGGCTCAACCCTTGAGCAGTAATGATTTCTGTGTATGGGTCACTGCATTCATTGTGCTCTCTTTCAGGTTTGCCATCAGGAAAACCATGCTTTTGGAGTTCAGGTAAGAATATAGAAAACATTGCTTTGTGCGTATATTTCAGTCACCAACTACAGTTTTTCTTTGCAGATGAGAAAAGTTTGTTCACTTCGCCCTAAAAACAAACAGGGGTTATTTTGTAGAAAAGAATATTTTCAACCATCTTTTGCGGACGATAATTGGAATCCGTAATGTTCAATGTGGACTTTTTGTTTTGTGCCTTCCACAATAGCAGTTTATGAAGTCATCAATATTTGATGACATACAACTTCAAATTTCGTGCTTTAAAAAGCACATTTCAAACACAAGTTCTTCTTTATGTGTGTGTGTGTGAACAAATCGAGAAGCTGATGGTAATCCTGACCTGTATTTCTCTGAGCCCTTTAAGTCTGATCCAGCCGGTCACAGCTTAGCACCTTGTTTGTCATGAGCGGGCTCTACTCCTGCGTTGGCCAAGAGGCCAGGAATCTGCATTAGCAGCGTTCACCTTTCGTCTCTCCCTGTCTTGGCTGCAGCCAGTACCTGGAGAACTACCTGTGGCCGAACTACACAGAGCAGACGTGCAGCAAGGCGCACCTGCTGTCCATCTGCTGCATGCTCAACGAGAAGTTCCGTGAGAATGTACCGGCGTGGGAGGCAAGTCTCGCTCGCTTGTGTGCGCTGCAGTGTAAACTAAGCACAGTGCTATTGCAACCGGCACAACACAAAACGCATAGGGACGCAACTTAGGCGGCTGGGAATAGAAACGCTCACATTAACAAGTTGGGCAATTACTTTTCGGATTTCCGTTTGAATTGTTCGGCTAATCCGATAGCGTGAAAATACAAGTTTGGAAAAGAAGGTCTCATCTCCTATTATCGCGTGTGGCTCTGAATGGGAGATGATTGGCTGGACTTGGTGACATCATTAACATCAGTCACAAGCTGGGCGTGACTTGTAGGGGGTTCCTACCTTCGGGAGGAAAGGTCTGGAGGCGGTCACCATTCTTCAAGGGGCCTCAGTAATAAATCATAAAAGTAACCCATTTACATTTGGTTATTTAATAGCCTTCATTGACAATCATCGCAGCTCAACTGTAGTCCGATTGGACTTAAATCTCGGAGAACATGCGGCCACGCTGGGAGGTGGGATTGGAGGGGAAAGACATTTAAACAATGCCGAGTACATTCTGCTCTCCCGTGCCACACACCGCGTGCAGGCCTTCAAGGTGCGCCCGCAGCACGTGCCGGCGTTCTTCCAGCGCGTGCTCGCCACCTCGCTGTCGGAGGAGGGCTCGGCGGTGACGCTGCGAGAGCAGACGCTGCTGCTCGTCTTCCTCGACCACTGCTTTAACAGCCTGGTGAGTGGTCTTGGCCAAGCATCCAAATGCTGACACATTTGCCTGCAAATCACTCAGTTGGGAAAACAGTGTCTCCTCGACTTAGGATGGGTTACGTTCCGATGACCCAGTCGTAAGTCGATTTAGTTGTAAGTCGAAAATACCCTTATAACAGTTTGTAAACTAAACACAACCAGACTGAGACCCAGGCAATAACAAATAAGGCTGCCTTGCAGCAGCGCGGCCAGCCTATGTTATCGCACCGCAGCCGGAGCGGTCGTCGTTTGACGTTACGACCAACCGTCGGGACTCTAAAATAATATAATAGGGTTACTGGGACGGCCGTCGTAAGTCCTGGTGGTCGTACGTCGCATATGTCGTAAGTTGAGGAGAGGCCGTACTAATTGCAACATTGTCCATTTCTGTGAAAACCTGTCAGGAGCCTGCCGAAGAGAGTCTTGAGACTTTCATAGGCGAGGCGTTCCTTGATAAACAAGTGTAATCGTACATCGTAATAAAACACTGCCCACTGTCTTCGTGTTGCTCTTGTTGTGGCTGCTGCTGCTCGCCGGTGTGGCTGGGTAGGAGGTGGACGTGATTCGGGAGCAGGTGCAGCGTCTCATCTCCCTGCCCACCTGGGTGTGCCTGCTGCCGGTGAGGTTACACAACCACAGCTCGCAGAAACCGTTTAGTAAAACGTAGGTTAATTTGTTAAGTTAATTTATATACTACAACGGCGTATATACGACATGTCCGCCCTGACCAATTAACCACCGATTTGAGCTATTTGTGCGTGGTGGAAATATATTTTTCCAGAGATCTTTACAAATCGGTTGTTTTCACGTTCACTAATGTTTTCTAAATCACGTATTCATCAGCTTACCTCGAAAAGTACAGATTAAATTGTCCAGGGGGTGACTTGACATGTATTGTCATCCCTTAGTCGCGTCTGGAGCAAGAGCTTAGGAAGATGCCCAAGCTGAAGAAGTTCTGGAATCTGATCAAAAAGAGTGACGAGAAGCTGGAGCCAAAAGCAAAGGAACAGTAAGACTCAACATACAGTTGCACATAGAGTGGGAATTTAACTCTGTTTCGTAACACGACACTAACCACTAGACTTCCGTTCCCCATTTACACAGATGATCTCATACACATTCACACAAACACATCCGGGCACATGAATCAGATAAGTATCAGCATTATAGAGAAAATGCTTCGATATGGAGTCAATCCTTTACCAGGAAACAGAGAATGGATGATGGTGGTGAAGATTTGACGGTGATGATTGCATGACTTTCAGGGCTGATCACGAGCGCCGGTTCCTTTCGAGGCTCATCCAGAAGTTTGTTTCTGTCCTCAACTCCATTCCCGCAAAAGGTGGGTGCAACAAGGACGCGCTGTGGCAATTGACGGATTCTGGTGATCGTGGTTTGTGTTATAATAACAATATTCCCGAGGAAACCATTATCAGAGTGCATCTTGCATTGGGGTTTTGGGCCAGTACCATTAATGGGCGATTTGGTCATTGTTACTATTTGTTGCATGAAGTAGCACAGCGTGGAAACATGGAGAACATGGAATAATCCAATCATATGAGAGGTTGGCACATATGAGTTTGCAACCTACTTGCTGTACTGTTGTCTCCTGGCCACTTTGCAGCCCATTTGGTTTGGCAATCTTGCAACACCATCAAAGTGCCAGATTATTGGTATTGACCTCTGTGCCTGTGGCATTACGTTATATTTATATATGATAATAAGTGATTCATGTTAATTTAATGATCACTTAAATGTGCAATACCGTTGTGATGCGGTGGAGAGGGGGATTGATCTGCGTACTTGGCTCGGTTGCTTACTGTGTGCGTCGTGCAGGGGATGTCAGTGCCGACAAGGTGCATTACTGTGAGCGGTTCATTGAACTGATGATCGACTTGGAGGTGAGAGGACTGGAGAATGTCAATTTGGTTTTACGTTTTGGTATATAACGGTTGCACTGTGGTATAATTATTGCATGCACTTTATATGCACACACTGTATTTGTAATATTTGATGGGAAACAATAACAAAATATTATGGTTGCGGTAAACTAAACTTCACCAACGGGTGCTGCGGTTTCAGGCCCTGTTGCCAACACGTCGCTGGTTCAACACCCTGCTGGATGACTCGCACCTGGTGGTGCTGTGCCACCTGTCCGAGCTGGCACAGCGTCCTAAGGAAGGCAAGCTGTTTATACAGGTGAGCCGTGGCTGTTTGCTAACCTGTGTACGCAGTGCCAATCTACACAGTGCCCTCTCATTATGCCACGGTTAAGCTCGCCCAGCCGTCCACTGTAATGAAATTGCTCGTCACAGTTGAGGGTTTTGATTCTCTTAAACAATGTGTTATTTTTGTTGATGCTTTACAGCTAAGGTTAACGTGTTCATGCATGACGTCCATCCGACTGTCGCAGGGGGCGCAATAACTCTCGTAAATATAATCCAACTTTGATTTAAAGTTGTGTTGCTTTTAGGGGCTTGTTCATGGGCATAAGTTATCAAAATAATAATAATTAATAATGATTTTACATTTATAACGCGCACATATTCATTCAATGTCCATGGTATTCATCGACGAGAGAACGACTCAGAGGCGTGAGGAAAGCGCACAGAGGCGGAAGAGGCAGCTAGGCGGTTTGCCAGTGCCATATTGTATTTTTCATTCCATTAACCATGTAGTGCAAGGAGTGAGGACTCACTAGAGTGCATGGGAAAACAGCCAAGGAATCATCATTCTGATGGTGACAAGGCAGGGCTGCTAGACCTCAGGAGCCACAACATATGATTCTATTTCATGGGGTTGTCTGTTTGGTGGTTTTTGTCTATTTCATTATGTTGCGTGCGGTTGCCCATCCACTTGTTGCAGCTGTTGGAGATGCTGCAGTTTTACTCTGGCTTTGAGATCAATGACCAGTCCGGAAATGCCCTGACCGACCACGACATGACCAACATGCACTACGACCGCCTTACTTCCCTGCAGGTATGCGATGAGTGCAGCTACACCACAACATGAGGTTTGACCCTGATGGAGTCTCGTCAGCAAAGTATGACATGTTAATGCATTGTCATTGGGTGCCTCAGTATTGCCCACAGCAGCCCTGTGCAGGATTCATCTTACTTGATCGTCATCATCAGCAAGATGAAACCTATTACACTGACAATTGGTTGCGCTGGTATTACAGACAGGGGTCTTGTACAAGTTTCACCTTCACTTATGCTCATCAGCAACATTCTGCCTCCTCAAACCAATGGCAACAGGTTGCCCTGTGCACACGTTAGTCAATCGGCAGGTCGCGCATGGGGGTAAAGTTTGAGTCATCTCATTTAGTTTTTCCCACTGCAATGCATAACTATGTTTTTACTTGTTTATTTGATAAATGTGTGCAATGCTGTGTGTAAATGTGTCTTTGTTTGTTTAATTTATTATTCTTATATTTTCATTTATTTTTAATTCTTTTTGTCAAGTCGCATGTTTGTTGTGTCACTGGAATCCCGTAAAGAACTTGCAAGCTCACTGGGTATTTTTCTGCTGTAATAATAAACATCTGACATCTATCTCTACCCAGACGTCTGGTCAGTGTGAAAGAGTAGGCCAAGCACCATCTGTTGGTGGGGGGGGTTGCTCAAGCGTCCCCTCTAGTAGAAGGGCTTCTGCCAGTAAGCAAATGCAGGGCCTCACCTCTACGCCCATGCAGAGGGTAGCGGCTGTCGGTGCTGAATCTGGATTGCTGGTACAGTGCCGTGCGTGTCGTGCCGCGCGCGTGTTGCGTGTGGCCGTGTGTGCAGCGCGTCACGTTCGCCAACTTCCCGGAGCTGCACGACTTTTCGCTGTCCAACGTGGCCTCCATTGACACGAGGGACTCGCTGATGAAGCACTTCGGAGAGCTCTCGTGAGATGCACACACAATTGCGAGCGCGATTGTTCACACCTTTTAAATGCGCGTGTCTAAGTTGGTGTCATGTTGTTTACAAACTCTTAAACGTTGTTGATTAACAGTTTTCCCACTTTACCACAACCTGTTATAATTAAACATAACTGTTTTACGCGAAAAATAAATATCGGTTGTAACAATAAACCGCACGCAAGTCAGCTGCTGCTGTGAAGCAGTCTCGTGTTAATTAAATGTCTGACACTCTAAATTGTGCACACACGTGCTTGCTTATTATGATCTGGCTACGTTGGTTTCTCCGTGTTCCCCACTCACCCTCCCCTCGCCCTGCATGTCAGTACGGAGCTCCTGCACCGGATCGCGGCTCGGCTGAACCTACTGCCGCCCCTGTCAGACGGAGAGAGCAGCTCCTACAAGAAGGAGTTCCTCGTTGAGATGATGGTGCGTGCTTGTTTGTGTGTCTGCGTGTGTGCCCCCTAGAGCAGAGGTGGCACAGCGGCTATCGCACTGCGCTACTAACCCGGCAACATGAGTTCGAATCCAGCTCAGTACAAATATTGTGACGAATATCTGAACTGGACATGGGCCTCCCGTTAATGGTATGGTGCGTAAACACCTGCACTGCGAAGACAAAGGCGGTCGGGCGTGGTGATGGCCAGCCATGCCCTCATGTGGCATGCCAGCCTTTATATAGGTGCTCGCTAGCAGCACTTGTCCCTAAAGTCCCTTAAAGGCTACACGGGGGATCTTTGTCTCCCATAGAGGAGTTAGAGAATATATGGGATATTAGAGGGGCTCCCTAGAGCATTCTCTAGTGGAGGCCTTTCCGTCAACAACGGTGTGAGCAAGCAATTGCAGGGCTGCACCTTTACCTATGTAAACACAGTTTTCATCGAGACTCTACAGCCTTACATTCCACTCATAGGGAACAAGGCAAATGGCAACATCTGATACAAGCTCAATCCACACAGCAGCACACCTAAGCCCATCTGCAAGCAGAGTGCTTATGTCCAGTCTCCAAATCCGTACGATTTCTCACGCCTGCGCCCAGGTCTCGCGTCACGAGCGCCGCATCTCACAGATCCAGGCGCTGAATGAGATGCCTCTCTACCCCACGGAGAAGATCATCTGGAACGAGAACATCGTGCCCACCGAGTACTTCTCGGGCGACGGTAATGGCCGCGTCTTCCTTCACCCCGTGTCCACTCTTCGGAAGCACCTGTCGGAGCCGGTTTGCGAAAGGCGCCTATCGGGCAGCGATCGTGGTTGAACACAACTACTGTTAAAAATCATCAGTGCCTCGAGTTCCTTGGTTGACTGCTGGCTGGGCCCCCTTTCCACCCCAAGGATAATGCAACTGTTACTTATTGAGGGGAACTGCTACCGATACTAACTGGGTAACTGGCTACACGGGGTTTTCCGTGTAACGAATTAACATTGATGGAAGGAGTTCGTGTGAGGACAGCGTAATGGAATGCGTTAGCAGCAGTAGCTGTTGAGAGCAGAGAGCTAGCATGACGATTAGCTGTCCTTATCTTTAAAGGTTATACTTTTCCTTGGAAACACATTTGAAGAAAATCTGACATACGTATTAACATTGTTCATTTTGACATTTTAAATTCTTATGACTTCCTCGTGCGTTTTTAAGGCATTGAACTAAGAGTACTTTCTCAAACTGTAAGTTAGTTTTGGGCTGTCTACTGTGAAAAAAAGCTTTTGACCCCCCCCATAAGAGGCTACTTTATTTTTCCCTTTTATAACATGGTGTTAATGGTGAAGGCGGTGAGTATTTTATTTTCAAACGTGGACATCCTTGCCTCGACTTGCGCTCTTGTAAAACGATGGGCACACGTGCTCTTTGCAGGCTGCCTGGCGCTACCCAAGCTGAACCTGCAGTTCCTGACGCTGCACGACTACCTCCTCCGGAACTTCAACCTCTTCCGGCTCGAGTCAACGTACGAGATCCGGCAGGACGTGGAGGACGCCGTCAGCCGCATGAAGCCCTGGTGAGCGTCGTCGCCACGCTCTAAATGCCCCGTGGTGCCACCCTGCGCCGCGATCGGGACACCAGACCGTCGAGTAATATTACGGTCAATGTGCGGTCAAGTCGGTTCTTAATCGACGTTAATCGTCGGTCGTTCTCACGTATTCCGCGTGCACGGGTTAGCACGTTCGCTTGCGTCGGTGCGTACACGCTTGTCCGTGTGGGTGGGTCGCGCGCAGGCGGGCAGAAGATGGCACCACGGTGTTTGGCGGCTGGGCGCGCATGGCTCAGACCATCGGGGCGTTCTCCGTGGTGGAGGTGGCCAAGCCGCACATCGGAGAGAACCACCCGTCGCGCGTGCGGGCCGACATCACGCTGCACCTCAACATGCGGCAGCACATCAAAGCCGAGTGGGAAGGTGCGTTGTTCGCACGCGCACGCACGCACTCACTCACGCACGCACGCGCACAAGAACCGCCGCCGCTCAGAGCCAATCGGGCTGTGCTCTTGCCAGGTTGGGTGCACTTTGAGGACATGCGATGTACCGAAAGCTCATTGGTAGGAGGTCACCGGACGGCGGTGCGAAGGCGACATTTAACGCTGGCGTACGCCGACGTGCCGTGCTCCCGCCGCGTGCAGGCCTGCGCAAGCACGACGTGTGCTTCCTGGTGACGGTGCGCGGCACGCAGCCCTGGGGCACGCGCTACACCCCGGCGCGGCCCTTCCTGGAGCAGCTCGACATGACATGCGTGCGCGGGTGCGAGGTGCAGGGCCTGCTGGACGACAAGGGCCGCGTCATAGAGGACGGTGGGTCGCCCGCCGCTCGCCCGCCGCTCGCCCGCTCATCCCGCACCCACTCCTCCGCCCCCCGCTCCCTCCCTCCCTCCCTGGCCAAGTTTTTTTTCAAGATCTTTGCCCGGCTTCGCTTTTTTTTCTCTCCCAACTGTTGGTTGTTTACAGCGCCTTGCGACCCTTGGGTGAAAGGCGCTTTGGAAACGTAAATTGTAAATTATTATCACCACCGTGATTCTCCATTGATAGTTGTTCACGGTTAATGCAGCCCCTCGTTTCACATGACGTGGAGCAATTTTAATATAAATGTCAGCACAGAGTTGACCCTCCTGCCAAAGCAGCGCGAGTGAACGAACCGCCCTGGCTTTGCGCGCGCGAACACACGCAGGTCCCGAGCCTCGGCCGCAGCTCAAGGGAGACACGCGCACCATCCGCGTGTGGCTCGACCCCAACCAGTACCAGCAGGACATGGCGGCCGTGATCCAGCACCACGCCGAGGACGTGTACGAGAACTTCAACCTCCTGCTGCGCCGCAAGCCCAAGGAGAACAACTTCAAGGTGACGTGATCACCCCCCCGCCCCCGCCCCCCCCCCGTCGCGCCAACTTGGCACCACCGAGGGGCTCCGTGGTTGAATCCCGGTGTTTGTTCCACGCATGCGATCCAGAATGTTGGTCGTGGTGTTGGTGGATTGCGATGATGAAGCGTAAAATGGGGCTGCGTCGTGAGCCAGCGGTAGCGTGTTTTGCCGCTTGCTGCAGAGCTTTGCCGTTCGAATCTGGCAGGCCACCCTGGTTATTACTACATGCCAGACGATGGACCTGCTGCCCTTACCACCCGAACACCACCAATTTATAGACTCCACGTGTCCGTTTATACCTTACATTTATACTGACATTCTCCGGTTGAATGCTGTCCATCTGAACGGTTAATAATATATTGCTTTGGAAAAACTATTGTGCGCCGTCAGCTTCACAGCTGATGTTGAAGATTCCCTGATGTTTTCTGAAGCAAGTAGGCCATCGTGTGTCAGCGTGACGGTCAAAATTGGGCAAATTCCAAAAATTTCCTGAACGTTGGGCGGTTGGGATAGCAACAACCAACATCGTCCGCCACTGGGACTACGACCGCACGACGTGTGAAACATAGCGCCTTCCTTATCACGACGCCGCGATCGCCAAACGTCCTGGATTATTACCCGTTAACATTAATTGACGCGCACGCACGTTGCTGCGTCTCGCAGGCTGTGCTGGAGACAATCCGCGACCTCATGAACACGGAGTGTGTGGTG
>JAZEWU010000023.1:7208695-7222973 GCA_036362915.1 Geotria australis | reverse complement strand
TACCCAGTGAGCTTGCAAGCTGTTTACAGGATTCCTGCATTGACGCAACACACATGCGGATTGACTAAAAATAACTAAAATATTTAACATAACAAATTAAGCAAACACAGAATTCCGGGAGAACCTCAGAGTAGAGAGGAGCCAGTTGAGGTGATTCGGGCATCTGGTAAGGATGCCCCCTGGAAGGCTCCCCCGGGAAGTCTACCAGGCACGACTCACTGGGCGGAGACCTAGAGGCCGACCCAGGACACGCTGGAGGGATTGTATCCTTCGGCTGGCCCGGGAACGCCTGAGAATCCTCCAGGAAGAGCTGGACTCTGTTGCTGAGGAAAGGGATGTCTGGTCCACTCTCCTTGAACTGCTGCCACCGCGACCTTCACCAGGACAAGCGGTTTAGAAAATGGATGGATGGAATTAACCAAACTCCACGACCCTTTGAGCGACGAGTTGTTCCACCTCCGCGTAACGCCATCCCGTGCCTCCCCCCCCGCCACCTTCGCGCAGACACGCTTACCCGGTGTGGGACGTGGACGTGAGCGCGCTGGGCCTGTACTTCTGCAGCGGCTCGCACGACCGCACGGCGCGCCTCTGGGTGCCCGAGCGCGCCTTCCCGCTGCGCGTCTACGCGGGCCACGTGTCCGACGTGAACGCGGTGCGCTTCCACCCCAACGGCAGCTACGTGGCCACGGGCTCGGCCGACCGCACGGTGCGGCTGTGGAGCGCGCAGCAGGGCTCGGCGGCGCGCCTCTTCACGGGCCACCGCGGCGCCGTGCTGGCGCTCGCGTTCTCTCCCGGGGGCCGGCTACTCGCGTCCGGAGGGGAGGACCAGCGCGTGCGCCTTTGGGACATCGGCAGCGGCGCCTTAGTCAAGGTTACGTCCCCTTCTGTCCGTTTGTCCTGCCTCTGTCCGATAATCTCGCCACGTTTGCCGACCGTACCGATCGCAAGCTGTAGGCGGCCAGGTTTGTTTTATAGTGCGTTGACGGATTTGCGAAGCGCAAGGCGTGTCGCCGAAAAGAAACGTTATTAGAAAGCTTGCCGGTGATTGCCTTTGCAAATCGGTGTCAAAACGGGTTAGAAATTGGCAGCTCGCCTCTTAAATCGCAGGGTTGGCGTGCACGTGACCGGCCCGTGAACGCGGAACTATAATCGGCCCGCTGGCGTGACTCGCCGCTGCCCAAGCCGCGGTGATCTTAACCGATAACCGCGGGCAACCGTTCTGACGGTTACGGACGCAGCCCCGAACGCGCGCGACGCCCGCTCACTCCTCTCTCTCTCCGCGCGCCCGTTTCCGCAGGAGCTGCGCGGGCACTCGGACGACATCACCTGCCTGAGCTTCAGCCCCGACGGCAGCGCGCTGGCGTCCGGCTCCTCCGACGGCTCGGTGCGCGTGTGGGACGTGCGCGGAGCCTCCACCGTTCCCGGCGGTGCCGGAACCGGGGCGGCGGGCGGCGGCGGTGGCGGCGCGGCGTTCGCGGCCGACGTGGACGCGACGGAGGTGACGGGCGCGGCGCCCTCGACGCGGATTTGCACGGCGCTCAACGTGCAGTTCATGGCGTCCAACCTCCTGCTGGTGAGCGCCGTCACGAGGGACGAGCCACCCGGCGGCACGTGACGGCGCGCCCAGGGTCGACTCGTGCGAGGGGAGTGCGCGGACGCTTTTGAGCCGCGCGCCGATCCCGTGGTTTGGTTGCCGGTGAGCCGCGCCTCGGTTGATCGTTGGTTCGGATTGCTCCTCTGTGGTTGGTGCTTCATTCGCTGGTGATTGTTTGATAGTTGAGGGTGCCCTAGTCTAATTGGCTGGTCACTGAGATGGTTCTCTAATGATTGGTTAATGGTTTCACAGGGAGATTTCGTGATTGGCGAGTGCGTATGAACGCTCTCCTGTGATGGACAAGGGTCCGTAATCACGCTGTTGTTGTTGGTTGACGTTTCGACGTGGTGTTCTCGTGATCGGTTGGCGATTGACATAGCTCGCTTATCAATAACCACAATGTTCAAGTAAACATGCATAACTATAATTTTCCAGGGTGCCTGCCAATGAGCACCACCTGTACAAAATGTGATCTCCGCACCTCTCATTAGTCCTTTAACGTGCAACTTCGTTTGGAGTTCTTGGCTTTATTCCGCACAGCCGCACACCACAGTCCAAAGGGCAGTGCGGTGGATGTGTATTTTATTATATTTCAAATGGGTGGTAAGCGGTTTAGAAAATCGATGGAAAAATGGATGGGATGTATTTGGAGGTGATGTGTCATTGTACCCTGGACTTTCATACAAGTTGGCACATTTGCCTCTTACCCAATCGTACTTAATATGCCCATTGCTTTACATCAATGATAGATAGATGTTTATTATTACAGCAGAAAAATACCCAACGAGCTTGCAAACTCTTTACGGAATGTCTGGAGCCTTGAGCTTGAGTTTGATTTTTCTCCAGTTTCTCGTGTTCTCCTACATGCCAAATTATAATGCACTGTTTAAGCATCCCTTACATTTTGAGTCTCAGTGAAGCTTTCATGGGTAAGTAAAGGGTAGCATTATTAGAGTTAGTGCATTGAGCTCTATTAAAAGTGCCAAAGGGGAAATTACAGCAGTGGCTCAGGGCTGCCAACGGAGATGACCACATCTCATGCTCGTTTGGACGGAGGGACACTGCTGGATGAAGGCCTCCCCTAGAAATCAGCAACTCTCACAATCCTGCTGGGCAACGATTAATATGCCTGCTGCAAACAAGCTGACCTCATGGCTCCATATTCACGGTGGTTGTTCTCTTGGGCACATGCTCTCCTTTGGCAGCCCCTCCATCAGCCTTAACCACCGACCATAAATCCCTGATAGCGTTGTGTCCTGCTCAAGCATGCTTACTTTTCTTCATGTTCAATCAGATGTCTTCAACTTGCATTTGTTATCTAATCCAAATGCGATTCTGTGTTTCCGTGTAGTTGGGCATGTACCCTCTCCACGCTTGATTGCGCACTTTACAGCCTTTGATCCATTTTCTTTGTCAGTGTCAATGGTCTATATGTCATTATATATAATAGGCACTGATTGGAAACTTTCTTTCATAGCCACATTGGCATGTTGCTTTTCATTGGAGATTTTACTTTTACAAAGCGCTCCAACGTGGTCTCGTTTGCCTCCCAATTTGATTTTGTTTTTGTCCTGGTCCATCTTCTATACTTTCCCTGAGTGTATGTTATTTTTTTTTTACAAATAATAAATCAGATCTGCATCCTAGTTTAATTATTTCATAATACCGGCCTTTACGACAGCCTGTGGCCACTGGATGGCGAGAAGATCAGCTCGGAGCTGAGAGAAGAGCCTACAGCTGATTGGCAAGATCCTCTGTAGAGGTGTCACGTGACACGACCAGCCAATAGGAACACTGAAAGAATGTGGAATGACACCCCGACTGCCGCATTATATTTATTCATTCATTCATTGTCAGAAACCGCTTAATCCTATACAGGGTTGCGGTGAGCCGGAGCCTACCCCGGCAGACACAGGGCACAAGGCAGGGCTATACCCAGGATGGGACGCCAGTCCATCACAGGGCACCTGGGGTAATTTAGTCAGCAGGCCAATTAACCCACGCAGCAGCATGTCTTTGGATTGTGGGCGGAAACCGGAGTGCCCGGCGAAAACCCACCGGGCACTCCGATGGCAAATATAGATGCAGTCCTAGAAGTCTATTTATTCATTAAGTAAAGCCTCAGTTGAGTCTCAATTACTCATGCTTGATTGTAGTGTTATTCTATTCAGCAAATTGTATAACTTGCCGTGAATATGGGATCACGAGTCGGTGAGCTCTCATCTATTCAAGTGGGTGGTAGTAATGAAGTCGCGGTCTCCTTGCTCAAACGAGCATTGTGTGGTGCACATTGCCTTTGGCGGTACTGAGCCGGTGGAGGAAATTCCACATTCTCTATTGCGAGGGGGCCAAGTCGTGAAACATAACTGCTGTTGACCTTCCAAACAGTGGTGCTCATCTTGTCAGCCCGAATGGGATTGAGGGCCCAGTGGAACCGTGACCAGGATTTGAACTCTCAGCCATGAGTGTGCTGAGTGCTTTAAGCACAACGCCTCCATTTCGGATTTATTTCTGAACTAATGAACTGAATGTAATGTACATACATGGTCTCTCCAACTAAAAATTAAATGTACAACTGCCATGTAGAAATGACATAGTTGTATTATAGTTATCTTAAGTTTTACATTTATTTTTTGTACTCTTTTCTCGTGTAATTTTTTTCCCCGAACAGCGTTGTATTTTTGTATGGAAAGTACAGTGATTGTGTACAAAGTAGTTACATTAAATGATTTCATTTGCCATGCATTTTCAACGTGTGTGCTAAAATGTGACAGAATGTTTTAATATAAATACATTGCTGGGTTTGTTCAATCGTTCAAAAGAATGGAAACATGGTATGATGTCCAAGCATTGACACTACAATAAAGAGTGAACGCTCAGTTAAAAGAACAATGTATTAAAGTAGCTTTTAGAAAATGTCAAAAGCAGTGGATTACATTTATGCTTAAAGGTTTTTTTATATATATGTAATTTAAGCAGGAAATACTCACAAGTCTGAACAATTTTCAGCAGGATCCTGCATTGGACCGTTTAGCCAGCTCTGTGCAAAAAGTTGATTTTTTTGCATTTTAAGTAATTTCACAATTGTGTGAGAAAATTAGCAATTTGGCAAAACTATTGAAAATTAAATCTTGTTGAAAGCCCATACTGTTCAGAACTGGCTGTCACTGACTTCCATGTCTTTCCACAGAGTTATAAAACCACTGTTTGGGAAAGTTGATTAATTTGTTCATTGTTAGAAATCGCTTAATCCTGTTCAGGGTTGCGGTGAGCCGCAGCCTATCCCTGCAGACCCAGGACGCAAGGCAGGGCTATACCTATGATAGGATGCTAGTCCATTACAGGGCACCGCAGGGAATTTAGTCAGTAGGCCAATTAACCTATGCAGCAGGATGTCTTTGGACTGTGGGAGAAAACCGAAGTGCCCGGCTAATACCCACACAGACACGAGGAGAACATGCAAACTCCACACAGAAAGGCACCCGAGCCGGGATTCGAATCCGCGACCTTCTTGCTGTGAGGTGGCAGCGCTCATCACCGTGCCACTGACGCATTTGGAAAAGTGGATTTGAAAATTATATAAGCATCATACAACTGTCGCTGAAGAATGAAGGTCTCAATCATGGCACATTATAAACTCTGACATTAGAAACGTGGATACGGCCTTAATGGCAGAAACGCTGAAAACAAACCCTACCAAGAAGCATGAGATGCACGCTTCGAATTTTCATTCATCCGTCAAATATTGCTTTACAGCAGTTTGGTTCAAAGCAGTCCCTCATAGCTGGGCACATAAGGTAGGCGGCTCCTGGGAGTTATTAGTGAGTGGGTAAGTCCAGTAATTGCTGGTACGTCCCAAAAATTTGGCAAAAACACAATGGCTTGCTCTTGGGAACAATATACTGCAATGGATATGTTTATGCTTTAGAAAATTAGCAACCGGTTAGGCCTGTTTGACAGTAAATGTCCCTGCAGTGCTTTTATCAGGAGGCTGAGGCTCTTTGGAACAGAAACCGCAGAATAATTTGTACTTAAACCGTATCTATTTAAATTTCAGTTTGGGTAATTGGTCTGCTACTACACTGTATTATCATTGCAACGTTAAATTGTAATACGTTTCTTCACACCAGGAAAGCATAATTTATTCTGGAGCCTTTCGGAGTGGAGTTCTGCATGGGATACTAATCCATTACAAAAAACACTCATTAATTAATTGGCCGATAACGTCGTAATATATAGGAAGCAGTGTGTGGCAATATGTTGGCGCCGGCAAACCGCCTGGCTGCCTCCTCCACCTCTGCGCTTTTCTCGCGCCTCTGAGTCGTTCTCTCGTCGAATGAATACCTTTGACATTGAATGAAAATGTGTCACGCGTTATAAATTAAACATTATTATTATTATTTAACTTTAAATGAAACCAAGTGCTCAGAACAAACCAACAGAACACTGTGGCCTGCTCTTGGGAACAATATACACAGAGAAGGCAACGCTTTCATCGCACAACGTCAGCTTCGGGTTCGGATAGATAGATGTTTATTATTACAGCAGAAAAATACCCAGTGAGCTTGCAAGCTCTTCCCGCTCTGCACGAGCTCTCCAGATGCTCCCTACATTGAGCTGGGTTCACTCTACGAGGTTTCCCCCCTTCTGTATTCGATTTTTCCAAGGAGGAGGTGCACCCATATGGTTCCCTGTGAGCCTTACGGTACATGTCTGCCATGCATACCATCTTCCTCTTGGTATCCAATTCTGCTTCAGACCTAAACCTTGCATCAATAGGTTGGATATCTATGTTGTTGACTGTCCTTACAGGTAGCACCTTATTGCCAAAAGGTGGACAGGTGTAAATCTCTGTGATCCACGAACCTAGACTTCAGTGTCACTAGCTTACAGGTGTCATATGCGGGAACCAATTAAACTTGGCAATATGTACAAGTATTTTTTAAATGTTACATTTGGCCGATGAGATTGACACGAATGGCCTATTTAGTAAAATATTCAAAGTGCTTCCCTGCTCAAAAGATTGTGGAGTGATGCGTCTCTGTCGACAGCTGTGAGTTAGTGATGGAAGTTCCATACTTGGTCGGACAGTTCCATTGTAGGGCGATAGCTGTTGTACCAAAGTGGTTCTTATTTCATTGACCCCAAAGCGATAATGGAGTTGGCCCTGATGGGGATTTTAACTCAAGCCAAAAAATATAAAATACTCTAATGCACGCTATTTTTACAGACACAAAATGTACTTTACACATATATTGTGGACATCACGTTCAAGCTACCACTCTCCAGTCTCAACATTCTCCATTAGCTGTGAATAAAATGCTAAGCAGGTCATGCTATAACACAGTGTCCAGTAAGAACATACCCAGATATAATTACGTGTATAGTATAAAAACGTAAGACTGTACGGTCATTGGAGAAATCCGCTGGAGCCTGTACGTTTACGGCTGGTGAATTCGCATCAGCGTGAGTATTATACCACTCCATGGTTATTAACAAAAAATGGAACATAAGTTGAAAAGTGCAGTATACAGAGGCGAATTCTTGAAATAACTTTACATTTCAAAAAGAGGGAAACATGGATTCGAGAACACGCAAGTTCGCACACCATTCAAACCATTAATTCAATGGAGTTGGGCATGTGCAGGACATGTCGCTCTTACTGGAAGAGATGACTCGGTCAGGTATATTGATGGAGAGACAGCCAAGGGTCGGAACGCGTCAGAGAGGTTGACTGCCGACGAGATGGAAGTAATCGGATAAGCCTCATGAGCAGGTGCAAAGTGGATCATTACATCACAAAACTGCGAGAGATGGTGACGGCTCGGATAGGCTTTCATCCAACAGTAGATTGATCATGGCTGCTGCAGATAAATTATGCAGCAATTATTCATAAAAGGCTGCAACTGTCATCCCGAATGAATGTGAAATGTGCACACAGATATACTGTATTAATGTATCACTTTTGCCGCGGTGCATCAACGTTCATTCGGGGTTGATAACACCGATGCATGTACTCACTACACATCAACAGAGGGCACACAAGTCTGTCTATTCGGGACTTTGTCATGATGATTGTTACCCCAGCTGTTATTAATAACATTTCACAACATGATCTATTCATTGGCAGCGATGACAAAACATGCAGTGTCTTCATATTTGAGACGCGTTGACATTTTCCTTTGTAGCGGTGGTATTGGTGGTACACAATGCAGTGTTCCAGTACATGTTGCAGTCTATCGATCAATGCGATTTAAAAGGAATGTCCCATTGTATGAAGACTCGTCTCTGGCATAGCAATGTGGAATTGCACGTTTATGTATTCTGGTCTTTAGTGAAATACCTTTTGAAAATGATTTACTGTAATACTTGATTATTTAGTACTAGCAATATTACAACCTTCTTTAAGAGCAACATCACTTGTGTGTGACAATCGTCACAGCACGTGTGTGTGAGTGACACTCGTCACATCACGCGCGTGTGTGACGCGGCACAGTACGCGTGTGTGTCGCTGGGCGTAACACGTGCGTGCGTGACTGGCTTTCGGAAGGGGACCCATGAGCCTTGCACTTCACACGTGTGCTTGCATAAGCGCTGTCTGTTCACGTAAGAGTTTGGAAAAATCTATAGCATGGATCAAAACACAACAGTGCCTCTTAAAACACAAGTGCGCGTCCACTCCAGCCATTCAAGTGGGGCGTGTTGCATAAAACGTACATCGACTTTGAAAAAGCCAGGAGAGGTAACGGCGGCGCACGACTATGATCCAGCCCTTTGAAGGCAGGGGTTGGTGGATCAAGTGGAGATTTGTGAAAATCAATTTATTGATGTATGTTTTCACGGCTCGGTTCATGATGACGGTTGCTCTTCAGAACAACCATCAAACTCAGTTTCAGCAGATGAGAACTCAAGAAACTCCCAAATCCACTAGACTAGTATGTGTCCAAGAGGTGGTCGTGCAGCAGGTGGGTTCTTACAGATCTTTGAACGTTATCCCGTAATATGTAGGCTTTTGTCAATTGTACAGATGATTGTACAGACGAAAAGCCATTGTATTAAGTGGAAACTCATGCAGTCATCCATTCTCTGATGCAAGTTATTCAATCGTTCACAAACCAATAATTGAAAAATAAAATACAACCAAAAATGTTATAAACTATAAACATCCAGAATTTTGCAGGTAGTGGGTTGGTGGATCACATGGATATTCAGAAACTCCCATACGTTATGTGCCTGCGAAGTGGTGGCCAGAAGATGGAAGTACAGCGAGTGGGTTCCTCAACATATCTGTGCAGATCACCCATCATCCATCCATCTACCATCAGAAGCCATTTTTTTTCCATTTTCAGCAACCGCTCAATCCTGTACAGGGTCGCGGTGAGCCGGAGTCTATCCCGGCAGACACAAAGAGCAAGGCAGGGTTATACCCAAGATAGGACGCCAGTCCATCGCAGGGCACCTGGTGCAATTTTACTCAGTAGGCCAATTAACCTGGCAGCATGTGTTTGGACGATGGGAGGAAACCGGAGTGCCCGGCGAAAACCCACGCGGACACGGAAGAGAACATGCAAACTCCACACAGAAAGGCACCCGATCCGGGATTCGAACCTGGGTTTTCTTGCTGTGAGGCGGCAGCGCTACTCACCGCTACGCCACCATTGACCCCGAGTGTGCCCCGCTCTTATGCACACCACGTTTACCCGGGATTCTCCGGCGTCCTGCGCCCAATTGGCCACACATGTACCGTGTTAGTAGCGATACACGACTCGACGAGCGGTAAGTACGGTAACGCACTCACTCCGGCATTTTCGACGAGGCGCTATAACACAGCACTCGCGGCATTGCTACCGCCAGCAGTGTGTTAAGAGGACAAGTCCTGGGATGTTAGCGGTGCAGCGTTGTGTACTGTAGAGACAGGGGGCTGTGTGAGTGGGGGTGAGTGAGTACGGTAACGCGCACTCGGCCCGTGTGCATTTACGCACTCGCGCTTTGGGCGCCTCGCTGCTCGCCGTAGCCGCGCGGCCCCAGTGCCAGCTGCTCGCCCCGTGGCGCGGACCCGGACCGGGACCCGACCGAGTCGCCGCTCTCTTCCTTCCTCATCCTCCTCCTCAGCGAAACCATCCAGCCCACCCCGGCTCCACTGTCACCACACAACAAGCAAGCAAGCCTGCCAGGTCCCTTCATCAGCAACAGCAGGGATCTTACAGAGGAACTAGCATCGCCGGCAGAACCAGTGGCCGCTTCCAGTAGCGACAAGTCACAGCCAGCCACGAGTCTGATCGAAGAACCCGGCTGAGTCCTTCTGTGGACTCGAGATCCCGTTCAGCGACCGCGCCGGCCAACACTTGCCCGGACCGTGCACTGTCCACCAGCTGCGGCCGAGTTTCCGATCTCGTCCCCCTGTCGTCCGGACAGCGATCCAGGGACTCGGAGAACTCAACGATTGAGGGACTCTGATCGAATCCAGCATCAGGTCGCAGGGCCGCCCTCCCCCCCCCCCTTCCCAGGAGCCGTCTTACTGAAGCTTGCCCCGCGGGTCCGAGGTCGCCTCAGGGTGTCGCCATGAGGAGGAGGTCGCGGCTTCTGCTGTGCTTCGCGGGCCTCTGGGTGGTGGGGGTCGCCTACTACATCTACTGGGGCAGCGGCGCCACGCACCGGGTAAGGCGCGGGCACAGGCGGCCCCGCGGCAGCCACACGCCGGGGCTCGCCTCCGGTCACCGCGGCTCCATATGGTCGCCCGAGGCTGACCAGACAAGCGACTCGGGGAGCCCTGCGTTTCTTAGGCTTCATTTAGTTTTGCGCGAGGTTCATCGACGCGGGTTAATGTATTTCCATAGTTGCCATTGGGTCAACAGAGGCAAACGATGGCGTTCCGGAGAGAACCCGTGGTTTATTCGCGTTTAGACACACGTGGCATAGTGGAGTAAGAACAGGCTTCGCAGTGGCTCACAGACAATTAGACTCGCAGGGGGCAATCCGCCGCAGCCCTGGGGTGGGGGTTGTCTTTTAGTCCCAATTAAGACTCATAGGGCCAGACTGAGGCAGCACAGGCATTTATTAGGGTTCAGTAGACTCCTATAATCAGACCGAAAAGTCCTGGGGTTGATTACACCTGAGGCGCACTGGGACAGGCCATGGCACCCTACGGTTATTGGGGGTAAATAAGCTTCAATGAGGCTCATAGAGACAGGCCAGCGCATGTTTTAAGTCTTCATTGAGCTTGCGATGTTTACCAAAAGAGACAGGAGGAACGCTCGATACGGCTATCCCGAAAGAACAGCTCTTGAGAGAGATTCTCATACATCGTTCTGTGGAAACTTACATCATTACATTTAAAAATACATTTTATCGCACTGTTTGGCTTCTTGAGGTGCCGTATGGTAAAGTGAGGCCCCACAGAGCCACGTTTAAACACCACTGAGAATCCAGGTGTTGGGCCACCAAGAGGGTCAGGGTGGGATTGTACAGGGGCTTTCATTCAATTATTTGCACCAGGGCCGATGTCACCCACGGCACGCCACTCGATTAATTCAGTTTCGATTAAGCCTCGGGGAGTGAAACTAAGCCACGTCAATGGTCTGTGGTATTTCATTCGACTGGTCGAAGGCTGGAAACGTGTTTCTGATGCTCCACCTCGCACGTTACGGTTTAGTGAGTTCGCCCAAAGCGTTTCCGACGCTTCAGTGCCAGTCGGCTGACAGCTCAGTGCCGTGTGACGTGAAGGCGGCACCACCACTCGTTCTGCCTGCCAGGGACTGAGCCAGAGGCACCAGCATGCATGGCCCAGTGCAAAGGGTGAGGCACCCCAGAAAACAAACAGCTGTTGTGTACTGATGTAGGTTTACACGGCTCAATTCATGACGGTTGTTCTTTTGGGATAGCCGTGTCACTGAGCGCTCTCTCCCTCGTGACGTTTCGCCTCCCACGCCTGATGATGTTTCCAACGTGGGAGGCGAAAACGTCGAGAGGGAGAGCCCTCGACACGGCAATCCCAAAAGAACAGCTTTGAAGAGCAACCATCAGCTCTTGTTTTGTACACACCTTCCTCGGGTGTGTGATCCGGGCCGTGACACATAAGTTTGAAGCATCGTTATTGTAAAAAAAAAGGATTAACTGTTAAGTGACTCAGAAGTGCTGCCATGTTGCTGGAGTGATGTAACTGTGGTTGGTGTGAGCAGCTGTACTTTTTTTATAGTCGCAGTGGCGTCACGAGTGTGCTTCAAAATCGCTTTAAAGTATTTTTGTCATGAAAAAGAATGTAAACTCACGTTACATAGCTTCACACAGTTTGGGTGTGTATCAATGAGAGAAGATCTGTTTTTTTAGTTTAATCCTGATCATCAACTTAAGACAGAGAAAGCCAACTCCATATGTTGTGAGCGGAACAAGATGTGTGAGCAGTACAAGCCCACCTCTATCCTTGCCTTCAATCATAGCCCAAAGCCCTTAGAGACTAATGCTTAAAACTGGGCCAACGCTGGAGGCTAATTTGAGCAGAGCTGTCAAGGGGAAGACCTGACGGCAAGCAGCCGTGGTGCGTTTGTGTTTTCTTGGGCAGTGGTGGTGCGGTGGGTATCGCAGAGCAATGCGAACTCTGCTACTTAAGTTCGATTCCCTGCTATGGCCAGCATCAGCGGTGATTATCCAAATGGGTCATGGACTTCCCTTAATTCAACTCTGCCTCATATGAGTATCTGGTGTGGTGTCTAAACATCAGCACTGGGAAGGTGCAGTTGGCACCCACCACCCCCTTGTGCACCTCATGCCAGCTTTCATAGTTGCTTGCTAACTGCACTTGTCTGAACACCCTGTATGGCTGTACGGTGGATCTTGGCTGTGAGTCCTTTCCGTGGCTAGTAGCTTGACATAACTTTAGACAGGAAGGTGCGGGTTTTCCCTGCAACAGCTCAAACAGGATATGTTAATGAGTTGTCACAACTCTGACTCACTACTGAAACGTGTGTGGTTTATTGTTATCATCAAAGTAAAGTGCAGTCTCCCAGTTATATCCGGTGCTGGGCGATAATAATCATCATCGTTTGACTGAAGATAGTGGTGAATATTCCACAATGTTGTGGCAGGAACTAGTCTAACCAAATCACTGACAGCTACAAAGTTGTTCATAAGGATCAAATTATTTGGAAATGGTCAACCTAACCAGTGCAGGACCCTTCTGAAGAAATATCCATAACTCTGAATTCACAGATGCATGATGCAGCCTCACGCAGTGGTACCTATTTTACCAACCCCGGAGTGATGATGATAAGCCAGTGTTAGAAATGGTGAGCTGGCAGTGGAAACTCCACAGCCCTATGACCAAAACCAGATTCCATAACAGGCACCGTTGATGCCGAACCAACTGGTCAAGAAGTCTCAGTGATGAATCAAACATGCCACCCAGAAGCCTCCTTGTAAATGGTCTTGCGCCTGAGGTGTTTTTTTTGTAAACAAAGCACTATTATAAGTGTGTCCTCAGCAGGTGGTCTTCATTTCATCTAGCCTAAAGTGATGGTAATGTGGGCGATTTAACTCAAGATTTGAACTCCTCATAAAACTGGGAGCCCTGCTGTTCCACCAACTGCTGCAATGCAGTCGTTTGTGCTTGCCGGTTAGAAATCGCTTTGGCTCGCTTTCATTCACTTTATTGTAAGAGGCGATAGGATTAACAATGATCTACAAGCATAACCGAGACGAGGAAACCAGGCTAACGTCTCTACTAAAAGCATTATTACGCTTTTTTTTACCCAGGAAAGCCTCACTGAGTCTCATGACACATCTTTTCAGGAGGGCCCTGGCTGGGGTCAAGGTAGAAGCGTTCACGTCGCGACCCCTGTCAGGTAATACTTGGTGTTGCCTGCGAATTCTACCAAACACTTCGAAGCCAAGCTGAAAGACAACGATGTCCAGAAGCTGCCCATCGTGCTTTGAAGAATCGCAAAGAAGAAGAAGAAGGAGGGCCCTGCCAAGTTTTCGCAGCCGTGGGTGATGATTGCCATGTGTAATCCAAACCGAGTACATTCTTACAACGAGCGGTGCGTGTTCAGTGCTTCAGCGCTGGCCAAGCACGTAGAAATATTGCACTTTGGACCTGGGGAAGATAGTACCAGTCACACGCGCAGCTTTTTTTCGCATCTGACAGGTGTCTCGGCTCGTAAGACGTGTGTTTGCTTGACCGCGGATGTCTACGCCACGTGTGCGTGTGTGTAATAGGGGAACGGTGTCGCAGAGGTTGGCATGACCTGCTACAAACTGGGCAACTTGAGTTCACTTCCCAGTGGTGGTTATCTGAACCAGTCCTTTGCCTCCACAAAGGTTAACTCAGCAATAAATAATTTAGTAGTGTAGTGTTTAAAGATCACTTTTGGGGAGACGAAGGTGACTGGCGTGGTGCTGACCACATCGCCCCCTCGTGTGCCATGCTGGCTTTAATCTGTCTGTCTAACAGGACTGTCCCCAACAGTCTGCATGGCATTAGCGAGATCTTCATGTTGATGTGTATGACTGCGTGTATGTGACAGGGTGTATGTGCGACTGTGTATGTATGGGGAGCGGTGGCCCAGTGGTTAGCCCGCTGGGCTACAAAACTGGCGACCAGAATTCTCATCCCGCTCACAGCCAACTTCTTCTTTGCGATTCTTCGAAGCGCGATGTTAAATTACAGTTTCCCATTTTCTTACACAGCCC
>JAZEWU010000023.1:7180882-7197143 GCA_036362915.1 Geotria australis | reverse complement strand
CGAGTAGATCATCAACTACTTTTACCAAGGCAGTTTCGGTACTATGGCCAAGTCTGAACCCAGATTGAAAGGGATCGAGGAGGTCGTTGTTAAGAGATGTTTCTGAAGTTGTGCATCTACCGCTCGTTCAAGGACCTTAGAGATAAATGGTAGATTTGAGATGGGACGATAATTATCAAGGATGCTGCAATCGAGGCCTGGTTTTTTATTTTGTCCTATGACAAGAGGACCACAATGTACTTCTTCAGAAACTGCTGATGGTTTTTACATAATGTGCAAAGGCCGAGAGTCTTCTTATAGTCCATGGCCCAGAGCAGGAATTGGTATCAACTACGGAAACAAAACCTTTATAGTATATATTTATTTATACAGCTAATAAGAGTGGATTCGGTGATAACGTACTCATTTAAAACAGTGACGATATAATTGTTATTGGCTTTGTAATGACGTTTGAACCATGAAAATTGCGTCTCCTCTGGTGGTATCAACAAGTGAAATGTTTAGTCTGAGCTGATAGACTAGTAGTATTGGCGAGAGACACACAAAATCAAAGACAAGATCCCCCTTTTAGCCTTAAGAGACCTTTGAGGAAAGTGCTGTTAGCGAGTACCTAATGAAGGACGGCATGGCACTGAGGGGGTGGGTGGCCAGACCTACACCCGACCGCCTTTGTCTCCCCAGTGGTGATGTTTACACACCGCACCATGGAGTCAATTGAGTTTGCCTGGGGCAGGTGTTCTCAGCCTTTAGCACCTCAAGGCCCACCTGGCCCACTCGGGTCTGGTCTCCGTGGACCACTAGCTAGCACTCGCGGCCCACTGACGGGTCGCGACCCACCGGTTGAGAATGGCGGGCCCTGGGGGAGGCCCATGACCCATTCAGATATTCGTCACTGATCTTGTCATCCGTGAGTGGGAATGGAACTCGAGAGACTCTCGCACAGAGCCACATGCGCGTGCACCTCGCTTTAACGATCCTTTTTTGTTATCTTCCAGGATAACTTGATGCCCAACCTGGAGCGTGATGTTGTAATCGCGGCCAATGGCGGAAACCTTCCAACCGAGACTCTTACCCCAGGTACGCGCACGTGGCGGGGACACAGCTGCACCTGTACAATTGCGTCGATTTCCGTGTTTGTACTGCATGCGTCACCGATCTGATTTTCGCAAGCTTTGCTCGGCGCGGCTTGCGATGTTCCTCTCCACATGCTGGAGCTTCTTCGGTTCCTGAAGAACTGAATGCGGTTCTTGAGGAACGTGTATCGAATGTTTCGTAGAGCGAACATCGTGCAGAGCAACTAAAAAACACATCGGAGAACTATGCATTGTATCTCTTTTTCATTCATAATTTCTGTGTCCGTCAAATGAGAAATGGTGCACACACATTTTCAACCAAAACCCATAGCTGGTTGGAATTCTTCATAGCAATAATAACAGTTTAAGGCTATTGTGATGAAGGCGCTAAATTTCACAAAATCTGTGTAATTTCAGAGTAGGGTGTGATGATTGCTATGTGATTCTAAATTATTAAATTTCTGGTAATTAGGGGATAATTAACGTCTGCTGGGAAGCGTATGGCACGTAGTTTTTTTATGGTTAATGCACCCGCCGTAATATTTAGGGCAGCCTGTCGGAGTTGAACCGCAAACCTCTAAAACAGACGGCGAAACACGCTTACTACTGGGTCACATCATCAGGGTTGTTGCGAAACATGTGAGAAATAACAAAGAACGATTCGTGTTTTATAAATAGCCATGTTGCGCATTAGCGATGCAATTACATAGCTAAGGGAAACTGATGTTGCCATGATCATCACGAGGTGAAGATTGGTATCGTGTCTTATTTCCTTGTGTTGTGACGAGCACCGGGTTACAGGCCACATACCGGATTATAAGATGCAGCCCCAACTTTTGTTTAGAAATACAGGGAGGCAGGGGTGGAGTGCGTTTTACAGTGCGGAGGATACGACGTTTGAGGCGTTGTGCAGCAGACCGCTCTTAGCGACGATGTCTGGTGTTGGAGAAGAAAGGCCGATTGAAGTGATTGCTATTGAAGTGGTTCCGTCGCATCGTCTTTGGCGGGTTTTTCTTGATGTCATAACAACACGAGGGGCTCTGCCCACTGAAGGAATTCCAAAGAGACTCTCCTTCACCTTGCACGTCAAATCAAAATGTCACGGTCGGGATAACATGGGCAACATAATCTCAGATTAAAACATGACGTGTATATGTAGCAGTGGCATCGTAGATAGCACACTAAGCTACAAAACCAACAACCTGAATTAGATTCGTTGGCATGTCTGATATCAGCGGCGATTATCTGAACTGGTTCTGGGCCTCGCATAGGTCAACCCGGCCTTTAATGAGTACCTAATACAGTGTGTACACATTATCTGCAGTGTGGCAGCAAATGATGGGAACCAAATGCTCTGTTACGGATACTTGGTTTTCAACTTAAAAAAACACGTTTTATGTAAGTGAAAATATATTGTCTGGACCTCCCCACTTGGCACAGTGTGTGGACTATATTGCTTGGGAGGCAAAGATGTTCAGCATGCGTGTTGCTGGCCACACAGCCCATTGTGTGCCTTGCTGGCCGTAATACATGCTCACTGCCTCTCATATTTAGAAGACTAAATGGGGAATCCTTAGTTCTGTGTGTGTGTATTTGCAGGCAAGGTACGGTGGAGGGACTTTGACCAGAGCGTATACATCGGCAGCACACTGGTGAGGCCTGGTCAGGACCCGTACAACCGCAACAAGTTCAACCAGGTGGAGAGTGATAAACTCAAGATGGACCGCAGCATTCCGGACACTCGGCACGACGCGTAAGTCATGCTGGTGATGGTGGTGGTGATGGTGATGATGATTGTTGGTCACGGTTGTGGTGGTAATGGTTATAGTGGTGGTCATGAGGATAATGATGATTTTGATGATGACAGGAATGGTTTATACAATGGTAATGGGGTGATATTGGTGCTGTGATGGGGAACATTGTTGGGACGTTGATTATGCTGATCAGTGATCACAAAGCTGATGACGGTTATGGTGATAAAAACCCTGGCTATAAATTAAACCTTCCATCTCAAAATCGCAGACATTATTGCGTTAGCAATTCAGCTTCCTACAAATACAAAGACAAACGTGTACAACAGAAACTGCCATTCATAACTGCGTGGCTGACACCCCCACAGCACTTGTGCCAGGCTAGGTGCTTAAAGTGTAAAAGGCTCGCTGTTAGAAGGTTTTAGACAGGCCCAGGTGTTATGGGTTAACTGCCTGAGATGCACCATCTGCACATTCTGCTGTACCGACTTGCTGTGTTATTGCCACTCGGTGCTCTCCTTGTTGTTGTTAGAGTCGCTCTTTAGCTTTTCATTGTCGCTGTAGGACGGATGCCTTTAACTGCCCATTAACGTCTTTAACGAGCCTCCGCAAACTATAAATGTTCTGCTGTCTAAACATATCCCAAACATGAATAGACTCTCATCGCAATCATTGTTAGCGAGTTGCTACTTAGGCCCGAATGACGCCCATGAGGAGGTGATGTAGCCAGTACCATTTGGCTTAGCTCACAGACTGAACTCACTGCACCACAGCATCAGACTTTATTTTTTACAAAAGCAATATTATATTACCCGTTCAAATAGACAGTACCCTCCAAGAGCACCACCGGAGAAACGCGTCGGATTCTGTTTTAGAGCGAGTCGACCTGAGGGAGGCCCTGGCGAGCCAGTCGCTTGCGGAGGCTAAATTGTCGAGTGATTTTCCACTGTGGATCGTGTGGAGCTCATAAATTCCGCGCTCATCGATGTTGAGATGCTATAAACTAACCCCGCCGAGCTCTCCGTCCCTCCCACTCACGTGTTAGCAAATGCCACTGAGCAAATTAAATCTGTTGGTAATTTTTTTTTAAATTCTAAAATAAATATTAATGTCAGTAATGATCACACGATTTAATGTCAAGCCATCCATAGGGATTATTACATTAATTGACCACGCAGAGTACACTTTTGTTGTTGTCAAAATTGATAAAAATGCAGTAAGAGGTGGCCAGGTAGCTCCGTGGACTAAGCTGGTAACACTGCGGTAATGGGTTTGAATCCAGGTTGCAGCCATCCAACATTTTATCCACAAGTTCATGCTGCCATGGTGCAATGGTTAGCACACTCGACTTGCAATCCAGAGGTCACAGGATTGATCTCCCGGTTCGGCAGTTGAAACAGCGGGGCACAATTCTTAAACCCCCCCCTCACACTGGCCTCTGTTCACCGATATTCTAAATGGGTGCGCCACAGTTAGTCAATTGGCAGATCGCATGCGGTGAGGTAAAGTGTGGGTACCTCTTCCCAGATGTCTGGCCAATGTGGAAGAGAAGTTAAAAATATCTACAATAGCTCTCTCTGTCGTGGAGGCTTTTTTGCTAGTAAGTGGTGCGAAGCAGCAATTGTTTAGGATTATCCTTACTTTCATTTAATGCAACAGCTTCCTCTTCCGAGGGCTGACAATTTCAATTCAACTTCTGTATGATGGAACGCTCGTCGCAGGGCGTGTAACGTGTTTGCACCAAGTGTCGGATAATTCTATGCCATTATTTTCCCGAGCCATTCTTTCGCACAGGGTGGTGCCCTGCTTGCTGTGAGAAGTCCTAATGGAAAAGCATTCATCCCATTATGACAGAGGCTTGCGGTAAAATAGCTAGATTTCACTATATACATAAGCCACGATAGTGGATTTTTTTAAATTTTATATGAATGAAGGGATATGCCAAAAACGCAACAAAATACTCAAATACTATAAATAATTGGTTAAACGTTTTCAGTGCAACTGTCTTAAATTCATCTTATAATACGTGGCTGAGCCTTTCCAAGTCTAATAAAGGACAAGCACATCCGTTTTACTGCTCGTACAACATTGCCGGTGCTCATGTCCATGGACAGAGCCGAGACATTAGTAAAAATCCCACGTTTTTACGTCTCTCCACAGGGCACCGACTGTTGACTTACCACAAAGTGCAATTCGTTTTAGCCTCCACTGATAAATGATAGGCTGAGTCTACCCCCACCTGGGATTTGAGCAGCTGACCTTCTGATTGCAAGTCGAGCTCTCTGACTGGAGCACCTTGTACTGATGTAGGAATTGGAGTTCACAGTTAAAGCACGCATTTCCCTGGGTTTGACATTGAGTTGCACCTGGGGATGACATCTAAAAAACACAATGCACAAGAAGGAGATGGGAAACCACCTCAACCATCCGTCTTGAGTCACGGTTAGAGAATCCTATCGTGGACACGGTGTTGCAAGGTGATTAACGGAGGAGTGGGATCCAACGAGATGGACAAATCTTTAGCCGTGGATCTGCCTTGGGCAAAGAACTCGAGATAGACATGCGTTATTGAACCGTTTATAACCCAGTTGAGATGCATCGCGTCTTCGGGTGCTAATGTTAACAATTTGAGAGCCCGTGACGTCATTATCCTTCACGCCCCCTATCTGAACCATCATTCAAGTGGCAGGAAAAAAAACTAAAAGGAAAACTGCTGCCTCATGACTCGATGGCCAGGGGCCATAGAGTGATCTAAAGAAGAAGAGAGCTGAAGGTCAGACTGGATGGGAGGGAGTTTGGCCAAGACCCTCCCAGTGAGCAGAGGAGAAGAGGGAGAGAGAGCCCTTTAAATGCCATGGCACCTCATTTCAGTATGCTATGTATATTTTTTCACTGGTTAACCATATGTAACCTTATTGAGAATCGTTACGTTGTTATGTCATTTAATCGTGGGCCCACTGACAATCATATATTTGTTATTGCCCTCATAAAAGCATTACCACATTGTATTTTATCATTTCATTGTGCGTTATTTGAGGTGTAAGAACACTGAAATTGTATGGCCTTGTTTAACCATCTGAGTAGCATTGGGATTCATGCATGACATTTTCATTTAATGGTCTTTATTTTTCTTTGTAAGGAACCATTGTTACTTAGTCACTTGGGCTATGTATTATTTATTTATCCTTTATTTAACTATCAGAATGCACTTTATTTTACTCACAGATAAAAGTCGACTACTCCTTTTGCTACAAGCACGTGCGGCTGTAATTGCTTGTGCACTGACCACAGCAGATTTGTGGCTTGCTCATCAATACGAAAAAAAGGGAAAGAAAACACAACCCTTTGTTGATGAAATGTAAGCGATAGTTATGAATACTGATGATGAATCGTTTCTAAAACAATCTCAATACAATAAAATCCGTGTAAGGTTGTGTAATCACTTTCCCAGCATTACAGAGGCATGATCCACACTGAGAAAAATGGGTGGGGAGGTCTGCATTGCAACGTCCAGCAGTCGTGATGATTTCATTTAATTCTTTTTAGCAGGAGAATGGTTATTGAAAGTATGCATTTTCACGGGTAATCAAAGTTCCAAGGCCTCGTTATCCTTAACGCTCCGTGCTATCATACCACCTCCCTGCGAGTGTGTGCACGCGCAAAGTGTGACGCGATTGTATCTCGGTTATTGAGAGTGTTGAACTATGACCCAGCGACCGACGTTCCTTTCTCCCACCCATGATGCATATCAACACCAAGGGCAATGGCTATCCATACCCGATTGCTATCCGAGCCCTTTCTAGATTGATTGACTTGGCCTAAAATGATTACCAGATGTTGTGGTGCTTTCTGAATGCCAGCACGAGAGAAAGAAGTGCGTGGTGCCATGGCCTCACCATCGACTTGTTTGCCACACCACCCTTAATAGGTGCTCACAGACAACACTTGCTTTATCACTGTATGTGTGTCTACATAATCACATGTGTAGAAACGGGCATGAATCTGGTAAATCGTGAATAACATTTTTTAATTTAATTAGATACAATTGCTTTTCTTTTATGGGCTACACTATGGCGATACATACGATCGAGAATGCGACGCGAACAACGGCTGAACAAAGACCACGAGATGCGTGTGGTGATTGATACGGGACGCGGAGAAAATCCTGTGTGGTAGATGTTGGGTGGCAGATGCTGAACGGTAGTTACAGGACGCAGAGCGATCCTGGATCCTGCTCGCACTAGTTCTGCTGTCATGCAGCGACCACACAGCAGCCTCACCAGGAATATAGTACTGCAACCGTGAATTGGCGAAACCGTAAACGTTATGAAAGCGAAAGTGAAGGGTTTACTTGTATGTGCGGAATTGTAGCGTAGTGGTTCGCACACTGCTATGAACCCGCCGACCCCAGTTTGATTTCCACTTACAACTAAAACATTGGTGATGAATATCTAATCTGAGCCTAGGTTTCCGTTGGGTCGATTGAGCCTTAAAAATAGAATCCTGTGCAATTTGTAAACATAAGTAACTGGGGAGAAAAAGGTGGCCAGGCATGGTGTTCGCCACCCACCCGCTTTGTATCCTGTGCCAGCCTGCCTATGTGCTCTTCCCTAACAGCATCTGCTCCAACAGCATTGTTAATGTCAATACAGGTGCCCTTTGTATTTGACATATATGCATATATTTAAGGAGTATCACATGCATAAATGGACGTATATACGTGTGTGTGTTTGTATGGAGACTGGCACGTGTATACAGTATATTCATTGCTTTATTGCTTTATATTAATACAAAACGTGTCCAGGAACCAAAGCCCTTTTCTTTTGCGGCCTTGAATATTATCTTGTGTGGTGCAGCATACCATTTGTTGTTGTGTAATTACCGTCTCGAGATCCCGTCAGCCTACACATTCCTCACACACAATCCGGCCGCACAGCACCACCACCACCACCACCGTCACCAAAATATATTGGGCAGCTCTTTGGAAGCTGCACCCCCGACGACGCCCCTTATCCAAGGACAAATCCATTCATTGTGCCCGCGTCATCTGCCCACGTCTCCTTAATATTCCGCTCCGCTACATGTATTCTCTTTAATGTGCATCCCATTCTCACTTCCAAGTCCGTACACTGCCACCCCCCTCCCCCCTACAAACTAGCCACTTGCACAACCTGCGTTGCTGCTTTCATAGCCGGAGACGAGCTATTTTTAGCCGAGCGCGCGTGCGTGGCAGTGGCTCCCCCTGTCCGGCACCCTCACCTTGCGGGCGACGCTCTGCCCCGCAGGGCTGCGGTCGTGGCGCACCTGTCGCCTCGACGGTCATTATTGAAGGAATTGGCCAAACATCCCCCTCGTGCGGGGCCTCTCTGATGACGCGGTAGCAATCACTCGGGATTACCTGGACAAACGTGTGTGTTGTACGCGATGCATGTTCCCGGTCGTCTCAGCCCATAGTCTGCCATAGAAAATGTTTGCACCACTTTATGAAGAGGTCAACAGCGGTAACGCTGTGGAGAGACCAGCTCTACCGTAGGAATACAGTGTTATCACCACGAGCTCACGGCCATAAGCAGTATGACGATCGCTCTCCGTTGCTTGTTGGAACAGGAAGACACCACCTCGACTTTACATTTTTCCTCCAATCTTTCTACTTATGTACGTATGTACATATAGGCACTTGGCGCAGCTTAGCAGTTTATACGTATAAATGTACAAGTTATGCAATGCATACTAGTTTTCGAGCACATAAGAGGTAATTCAGTTTTGTCCATCCGTGGAAAAAACATTCTCCAGGAGCCTCCGCCGATCGATGTCTCCTTGCGATACAAGCCTTAAGTGCCCCTTGCTGCCTAGTGACGGTCGGTTCATTCACCCACATGTGTAAGCACACACGCGTTAACCCATTCGGTCGTCTGCAGCTGTCCCCTGCAACAAATACGTGAAGGGGGTACGAAACAAACAAGTTGCCCGCGGGGTACGGTGGTCGTGGTACGCTCGTAAATAGCGCCGGTATCGACTCGGTGAGCAGAGAGGCCCTCCGTGAGACGAGTTGAAGGTGGCCAACGTGCGCACCGGGGATTATCCATCACTCGTCTCTCCAGTGCCCCATCGTCTAGGCTGCTGCCCTGTGCTCTGCCAACCGCCCGCCCTGGCACAGCGCGGCGGGGTTCCCACACCCACGCAGATGTCACCTGTCAGTGAAACGAGGCTGGCACAATATGTAACACGTGTTAGAGTGCCGCTGTTGAGGCCATTGGCTGAATGAGGGCCTCCCTGCGCCACGCTGGTCGTTGTTTGACCATTATTCACCTCGCTGGTTGATTCAATTCAATTCCAACTGTATTGTCAATTCTGCCATATGTACAGGACACATAGAGGATTGAAATGCCGTTTCTCTCAGACCCTGGTGTTGGCATATAGGATGGTGAAGGACGGAAGAAAATAATGTGTTAGAGAAACAATATAATTTCATAATAATTTCAATTTATATAGCGCCTTTCACCCGAGGGTCACAAAGTGCTGCACAAGGGCCGCGAAGAGGACAGCATGTCAACAACGAAAGAAAAATCAATAAAAACCAAAGCAACAGAAAATAAATGATTAAGGCTACTTCGAATATACTGAAAGGTCGTGAAACTGGCAATCTTAAGAGCGGCAACATTCTGCCAGCGTCCCCAAATGAGAGGGCCAGTGCTGCTGGTACATCACAACTTACAAGAGAATAGACAAAATATTCAAGACAGAAATAATAAAAATTAAAACCTATATCAGTAAAAATCGTCTAGTTTTTAATCAACGCGTGATCTCCACTCTTGACGGTTCATTGAACCACATGTAATGGTGTGGCATAGACACCCTTTCGCAACTTGATGGTCTCGGCCCAGTCCCGACTAGCTGCAAAACACAAAACTCCAGTTTCAATTGGGTATTCATTTAATTTGACGGTTTCCAGCGAAGTTCCTACTTTGAATGGGTACTCTTTGTTGCTGCACTGTGCTGCCCTGTAAAAAAAAAAAACACTGCTCATGGTCTGGACTTTTAAAAAAATTGCGCACTCAAAGGCTCTCTATGTATAAGGAAGATGACAACCAGTGAGCTGTGTCTATAGCGCTTGGATCGCACACGCAGGTGCTAGGGAAAGAGAGAGGCTGGCTTTTGATCACAGAGACGGTATAGGAATTAGATGGATTGTGGCTTAACAGGCCTTGAGGCAGTCGTGGTGAAGTGAGGCCGCCATTCAGCAGTGGATTGAGGATGGATGCTTGCCATAGCAATGGAGTACTTTAATAACAGTAGGTGTTTGCTAAAGGATGGTTATTACCCCAGTGCAGCCTTTACGCAGAAATTATTCGTACTGTCAGGCTCAGGCGTTGCCTTCCCAGTTTTTTTCTCCCTTCATTGCAATTGACAGCAAGCACTGGCTAAAAGTGCACGCATATATATATTCTGTGCAGTCATTTGTACATAAAAAAATCCATTGTCAGCACACGTCAAAAAAGCGTGGCATTGACGATTTTACAATTTATTAAATTTCAGGACGGGTTGAGGTGACCGTGTAGCCACCACAGGGGTCGTTGCGCTGAGCCGAATATCTGAGTTCGAATCTGGATTTTGGTTATCCCTGATTTAGACTATGGAACCTTTGCATAAAGGTGTCCATTGGGTGTTTTAAGACCTTATCACTTCTCTCATTGCCAGTAAAGGTAAAACCTTGTTTATTTTACATTATCCCTGATTTATATGGATTCACAAATTAAGTGAGTTTATGGATTCAGTCCGTTCCCCAAAGATTGCACAATAACCCAGTTATTTTTTTTAATTGAATGTGGCTAAGGTCATCCGAGAGTATAAATAACACTCTTTCCTCTAGTGTGGATAATTTTAATAATAATTTACATTGTAATAATTAACGAAATTATTCAGAGTCTGGCAATGGGTTTATTTCTTTATTTCTAAACTGTTTTCAACCGATTAATGAGGAGTGTTTGTTTTACAAGTGGGAGGAAATCGGAGTGCCTGGAGAAACCTCACACGCGCGAGGGGGCAACACTTTATCCCCATGGAAACAGATGGCGATTGGTTCACTTGCATGTACTGTCTTTTCTTAGTCAGTCGAGATATGTCACCTCTTCGAAGCCCACAGGAAGGGAGTTTCGCAATGTTTGTGCAGTGATCCACCAACCCTCCCCTCCACAGTGCTGGATTTCAGGCGTGTGACACCACGACCTGGATGCAATAAGCAACTTGAAAGTATCTCAGAACCAGTTATTTTATACCTCCTTCCGTCGGCTTTTCTCTCATGGGGTCAAGCAAGCATTGCTCTACTAGAGATATGAATTGCAGCGTCACCTCAAGACATGATGCCGATGGTACAAATGGAATCAAATGTCTGAAAAGGCAAAATATGTGTATTCTTAAAATTCAGGATAGGTCAGAGTCACCGAACCCTCGGGCTTAACTGCAGGACTTTCTGGCATATCTGTGTTTTATTTCCAAGTGGTGTTGTGGTGAAGTACCTGCCTCGGAACTGAAAGGGCATGAGTTCAAATCCCAATCAAGGATCCACACAACCCATTATCCATCCAGAGTTCATAAAATACAACACGAGCCGGGATGGTAGAGGCTCACACATGTGGCCGCCTGTGGTCCAGAACTGTGGAGGTGAGGGCTGGTGGATCAGACTAGTGGCAAATGTTTTCAAGACTCCTTTCCCATGTCATCTATGTGTGATATCCTTGCTTTCCAACAGAATGCAGGACTGAAAAGTGTGGACTAGTATCCGCTGTTCCTTCTGCATGGGATAGTATTTCCTCCTTGTACGTGTGGGTTTTCTCCTGGTGCTCCGGTTTCCTCCCAGCATCGCAATGCTGTGGCAGCTTTTCGTCGCACCATAACCTAAGCTGTAATTGGCTAGCAAATGAGAACGGCGCATCTCCCGCTAATCCCACCAGGCGGCAGGGCACTCCGCCACGCTCTCGACCATTCTGCTACGCTCTCGAGCATTTGACTACGTTCTCGCTTGCTTTGCCATCTTCGCAATTACCGAAAATCAGCTGTGAGGGGTCGAGCAGCCGCCGGCTACATGAATCATAGCCCAGGATTTCAGACAGTCGCGCGACCCTGTTTGAGGCATCAGCACTTGCCATCCACAGACAATGACACTTAACATTGGGCATTAGTGGTGCAGGGCGGCACGGTGGCGTGGTGGGTAGCGCTGCCGCCTCACAGCAAGAAGGTCCCGGGTTCGAATCTCGGCTTGGGTGCCTTTCTGTGTGGAGTTTGCATGTTCTTCCCGTGACCGCGTGGGTTTTCGCCTTGCACTCCGGTTTCCTCCCACAGTCCAAAGACATGCTGCTGCATAGGTTAATTGGCCTGCGGACTAAATTGCCCCTGGTGCCCTGTGGTGGCCTGGCGTCCCATCCGAGGTATAGCCCTGCCTTGCTCCCTGTGTCTGCCGGGATAGGCTCCGGCTCACCGCAACCCTGTACAGGATTAAGCGGTTACTGATGATGGATGGATGGATTAGTGGTGCAAACGTGGGAAGTCAGCTGAGTATCACATGCCACCGCGAATTGTGGTTAAGCTATTATTGTGGCCCCTGTTGTGCCCTCCCTCCCAGCGCTATCCCGTGCGGAGGGTGCTGAGAGACGGAGTGTCGAGAGGGAGGAAGGAACGAGTGGGCATTACAGCGCTGTGCTGCGAGCAGCTGTCATCTCGTGAGATGTAACCCACAGGTGGCAGGGGTGGCGTGACGCACATCCCGGCGTCGAGTGGTGACGGAGCGAGCACTCGTGCCTCGCGAGCATCCTGCATTACGCAAGAAGTGCAGCGGCTTCCGTGCAGGATGCGTCTCGTTCCACCCCTTGATTTGCTTAATTGTCCTTTGGTTTAAGAGTGCTCGTGTATGCGCGGAGTTTCGGCTTCGAAGGCGGAGTTTATAGTGACCGTGCCGGAAACACGTCGATGAAATCCTGGGGGTTCGAATCTGAGGTATAGCCGCGTGTGGTATTAAAACCGGATGAAACTCAAGTGTTGGAGTTGGGTGGGTTCGGCCTGCTCAGTAATGACTGCACAGGAAAGTTGCACTTCTTTCTGTCAGTGCCACCGTCAACAGGCGTTGTTTACTTTCAGCATATTCCCGCAGGGTCACGGAACGTGTGCAACGTAGGCTGGTGATTAATTACTGCGCAGAGAAGCCACAATATTAATTTTCAACCCAAAAATAAAACAGTTGTCGATGGTTTTTTCTGGGATTTGTGTGTTCTGGGCTGTGCGACACAGGTTTAATGCTTCATTAATGGGGAAGTCGACTTTGTTAAGATTGCGATATTGGCCTCAAGTCATGGGTAAAAATCCCAACCTGCAAAAAACATATATTACGGGGTTTACAGGTCAGTCTACGTCCCTATCCTCACCTATGGTCATGAACATTGGGTAATGACCGCAAGAACGAGATCGCGGATACAAGCGGCAGAAATGAGGTGTCTCCACAGGGTTGCTGGGCTTCTTCTTCTTTGCGATTCTTCGAAGCGCGATGTTAAATTACAGTTTCCCATTTTCTTACACAGCCCCTTGCATTTTCATTGAACTCTGCAAGGTCTTTTGAGCTGCAGAGGTTGGGTAGTAGAGCACAGACAAGGCAGTGTTCCATAGTATGGTCTGCTTCTCCACATTCACAGGTGGTTGGGCCGGTCTTGTAGCCCCATCTGACCAAAGCATCTTTTGATCGTCCCGTTCTAGTTCTCAGGCGGTTGAGTGTCTTCCACTGAATCCATGGTGCATCTGAGCCAGGAGGGAAGTGTTCAGCAGGTGGGATTCCCATGCCAGCTGCAGGAGGGTCAATCTCAAGCTTATCCGTCCAGAGCTGGAGTCTGGTTTCCCCTCGAGATGTTGTTAGGGGCTGCACATGGCTGAGGAAGCTTCTTCTTGACTTCAGTCGTTGGGCCGGGGGTTGACGTCCATGAAGGAGGTTGCTGGGCTCACTCTCCGTGACAAAGTGAGGAGCACAGAAATCCGGGACAACCTCAGAGTAGTCGCTGCTCCTTCGAATTGAGAGGAGCCAGTTGAGGTGGTTCAGGCATCTGGTAAGGATGCCCCCTGGAAGTCTCCCCCGGGAAGTCTACCAGGCACGGCCCACTGGGCGGAGACCTAGAGGCCCACCCAGGACACGCTGGAGGGATTATATCCTTCGGCTGGCCTGGGAACGCTTGGGAGTCCCCCAGGAAGAGCTGGAATCTGTTGCTGAGGAAAGGGGTGTCTGGTCCACTCTCCTTGGACTGCTGCCACCGCGACCCTCACCAGGACAATCGGTTTAAAAAATGGATGAATGGATGGTATCTATGTGTTTGTCGCCGCTCTCCCCGTAGGTGTCGGTACCAGACGTGGGGTCCGAGCCTGCCGGCCACCAGCGTCATCATCACCTTCCACAACGAGGCGCGCTCCACCCTGCTGCGCACCGTCGTCAGGTACCAGCGCCGTCCGTGCACTCTCCCCTCCTCGGCTTGTGCTCACGGTTGTTAACCTCGTTTTACGAATTTGGCGATGAAAGTGTTAGTCAATTCGTTTATTTGTTGCTTATTATTTTAATCAACGGTCCCTGTAATTGGAAGAAGATCATTAAGGGTGACGATGACTAGGGACCTCCCCAACCAAGACCGAAGCGTGACTAACGAATACGAGGTGCGATTAACGAGTCTGAATGAAGACGCAGAATTAGATAATTTAGTAACGTTATTACGCTCACTTTAAACCGGCCAGTTCAGACGGACGAGTTGAACCAGTTTAACCTGTCCCAGAGGGGTAATGATCTTCTTCTGGCATATGACCAAGGAATAATAGTGACGTCAAAAAATAAACCTCACATATTTTACGCTCAGCAGCTCTGGCAATTGAGCTGCATCCCAGCCTAACTCCTGTCCTGTTGGTCTCTAATCGACTCGCCCTTCCTCACCCCATCTTCTCCCCTATTCTCTAGTGTCCTCAACAAGAGTCCCGCACACCTCATCCGTGAAATCATCCTCGTGGACGACTACAGCGATGACCGTGAGTGTCAACCCTCCGCGCTTGTCCTGCCCCTGTTTCCGCATGGCCGCAAGCACTCAGCGCACTGGACAAAACGGCCCCAAGCTATATATTAGCTTGCCCCGTTGTTGGTGAACACCATTGGCACACTTTCACTAAATGGATGAACCTTTGCAAACGTGTGAATTGGGTCCCTAGTCTGTATTTGTATGTTTGTGTGGATATGTGTTTTTTGTGTCCTTTGTTTCGTGTGCGGAGACTTGTGTGTGTGTGTGTACTGCTATTGCACGCTGGTGCTGTGCATTTGAAAAATGTGTTTTGCCGGTGTGGCGATTGTGTGTGTGCGCGCATGCATATCTGTGTGTATTTGTGCTAATGTCTGCATGTTTGTTTGTGTTCGATGTGTGTGTGTTTTGTCTGTAACCTGTGTGTATGTATGTATGTGTGCATGCTGTGAAATGTGTGCGCTGATTGTATGTAGAGGAAGTCTGGGTGTGTTGCGAGTGTTGTACGCATAATATATGTCTGTCTGTGATCTATGTACTTGAGAGCTTTGTCTTTGTTTTGTCCAGGTTTAATTAATTAAAACAAATTCCTGCAGTTCTATGGATTGTCATGACATGCGGGTCACATTGGGAATCGAAATCGTCCGTCTTGTTTAAACAGTCTCATTAGTGTTGTATCTCGTTTCTTTCGTCTCATGTCTGCAGTCTCGTTCTCTCTAGAACCTTAATCCAACGGTATCAACTTGCAGACGTTCTCTGTAAATTGTAAGCGATCCATTCCTACACACACGACTGCATGCATGAATCTGGAGCCTACAAATTAGTTTTAGTTGCTAAAGTCATTAATCATCATATGCTTGAGAAAAACACACTTGGCGCTGTTAGATGCGACTCGGCCTATAATGAATGTGCTGCACTTGGTGCTGTCAGCGTTGACCATGAAGGAGGCACGAGGACAGCCAGGTGTGCATAGTGGCGATTCCGCTGCCACCTTGTGTTCTGTCCACAATCAGGTAACCCCTAATGGCACGTGACCCAACAGCGGTGAAGCAAAGGGAAACATCTTTTTTTCTCTTCCTTGTCTGGCAATGAGTGGGCGTTCATTTAGCTCAACGAGACAATAACCAGTCAGCCCTGCTTGCAAACGCACAATAGCTTGGTCTGTCTTGTGACCTCCCGTCAGTGACCTAGTGTCTCTCCACTCATAATGGCTGCATCTGTCCCGTGACCTACCGTCAGCGAGCATTCAGTGAACCGCACGGTCTCCCGAGTTAAGAAAAAAGCCTGGTATGAGCATTATGATGATTTTACTACTGCAGCTTAGTGGTGAATGGCCACTTTTATTTGTGTGTGTGTGCATGTGTGCCTCCCCTAGGTCGACTCAGCCTCAAATGAGTACCTAGTGCGGTGT
>JAZEWU010000023.1:7151842-7176224 GCA_036362915.1 Geotria australis | reverse complement strand
ACCAAAGAGAAAAGGAACAGATGAAAAGTGACAAATGTAAAACAAATTAAAGCTAAATAAATACGTAAAACACAGGGAGCGGCAGCCCGCCCGCCCCCCAGGGCGCGCCCTCCCCACTAATGGGACATTTAGGTTCGTAATTGATTATTGGGTTAGGCCAAATTTCTATTGTCAAGTATATAATTGATACATTTTGTTGACAATTCTTTTGCAATATAATCGTGAGCCGAGACCGTAATATTTGGGGGGTTTTATGGTTGCTGGAAGGACTTAATGCACAAATACTATTCACATCATTATGTGGCCTAACTCAAAACTTGATTACAAATCAAAATTTACCCTGCTGGCTCAATGTCCCTCTGGACTATCAAGGTCTATACAGTCCACTCATCCACTGCTGTGACTGTACGTGTGGAAAAGACCGGGAGCCATATGGGTGGTAATCATTGACCCGTTGGTGTTGTTCATCTCCAATGGTGAAAACTCCACATACCTATGGCAGTGCCCAGTAGCATGAGATTGGACAACCACCTTTGACTTCTCACAAGGGGATGCTCATTTCATCAACTGAATGGGGATGATGGGTTGAAGTGACACCCAACCAAAATTTGGACTTATGTTTCTGAGACACTGCCATAGTCCCAAAAGAAAGATTTACACAAATAAAACGTTCTGAAGACGTATAGGCAGCCTCTGTATTTCAGGCTGTACAACATGTGCGTGATGCAAGTCAGAAAATTGCCTTTGAGTGGAATCAAGAGGCGTGCGAATATCGCTGTTCTCACCTCTTCTTGACATCGCAGAGGCACGCTTGACTTGAGTGAATTGGGGTGGAGGGGGCATTAGAGCTAAATAGAGGGAAGTAAACTATACGTTTCCCCGACAAGTTATTGCACGGTAGGGCATTCTGGCAATCTAACAAATGGCTTTTCAACCACAATGCAATTCTGGAGAGACTCGCTGGCTTCCCACGGCCCTTCTAGCGAAACACCGCCGTGTTTACACCACAATACACGGACATCACTGCTCGCAGTGCGGAAGCTGATCACAGCGAATTGCAAACGGGTTCAAACGTGTAGCGGTGTAACGTGCATGTGTAACGTGCATGTGTAACGTGCATGTGTGCTCGTGCCCAGATGGGGCAGCGGTAGCTCAGTGGTTATCACGCTGGGCTACGAACTTGGCGACGCGAGTTCAAATCTCGCTTACGGCCAACACCAGTGACGATTTTCTGAACCGGTACTGGGCCTCCCCTAGGTCGAGTCAGCTTCAAATGAGTACCTAGTGCGGTGTGTATACATTGCCACTAGGTAGACAAAGGCGGCCGGGCGTGGTGCTGGTCACCCACCTCCTCATGTGCCGTGTTGACCTTCATAGGTGCTCACTAACGGCATTTGACCCTACAGTCTGTTAACGCTATATGGGGGAATCTTTGTTTTTGTTTGTGCTCGTGCCCAGGTTTGATGCGGTCACGAGTGCGAGGAGCTGACATTGCGGATAGCACCATCCTCACCTTCCTGGACAGTCACTGCGAGTGCAACGAACACTGGCTGGAGCCCCTTCTTGAGAGAGTTGCCGAGGTGCAGTGTGTGTGTGTACTTTATTTTTTTGTCGCAGAAATCCCATAAAGTGCTTGCAAGCTCACTGGGTATTTTTCTGCTGTAATAGTAAACATCTATCTATCAACTGTGATCGCTTTATGGGTATGTACAGTTGGGAAGCGGTGGCGCAGTGTTTAGCAACACTGTGCTTTAACCTTGCGACCCAAGTTTGATTTTTGTTCATGGCCAGTACCAATGATGATTATCCGAACCGGTCCTAGGCCTTTCTTGGATTGACTTTGCCTCAAAAGAGTACCTGGTGTGGTGTGTAAACATTACCACTAGGGAGACAAAGGTGGTCAGGCGTAGTACCGGCCACCTACCCCCTCTGCTGCTATGCCGGCCTTTGTAGGTGCTCGCGAACAGCATTTGCCCCAAAAATCTGTTAAGGGGGATCTTTATGGACGCGTGTGCATGTGTGGACATCTATGTCATTGTGTCAACAATGGTATTCGTGCGTATGTGTAAAGAATGCCATTGTGTCAACAGTGAGATTCAGCACATAGAGCAGCTAACGCATCTGCCTATCCTCTCCGTTGGCCCATAACACCTGGTTCTGTCCCGTAACCTTTTGCCATGGAGCCTTTTGACACTTCACTTGGCATGAAAGTTTACAAATGTTGCTGTGATGTCACTGTCACTTCGTGGTAAATGGCAGCTGTTCAAGCTAAGAGTTTATTTTGTTTGACCAGGTGATAAGAGACCAGGATGAGTTTCATTTGCAAGAGTGACCTGGGGCATTAGTCTGCCGGTAGGGTGCACTGATCACTCTGTATAATCCCAGTTTAGTAATTTGGAGGTAATTTTAGGAAATTTGGACCCCGTCGCTGGCACACAATGGCCTGAATGACTTCAGTGGCTCTTTAACATCCACTTTCTACTACCCAACCTCTGCAGCTCAAAAGACCTTGCAGAGTTCAATAAAAATGCAAAGAACTGTGTAAAGAAATGGGAAACTGTAATTTAACCATCGCGCTTCGAAGAATCTCAAAGAAGAAGAAGAAGCAAAATATTACTGCAAAACCCCTGTCACAACCTTAAATAAATTGGCAGCGCTTTGTGACCCTCGGGTGAAAGGCGCTATATAAATTGATATTATTATTAAATTGATATTATTATTTCTCCTTTATTACGTAATCACTTTTTTTACTGACAGGGCAACACTGGTCATCTGGTGAAGGTCTCAAATTTGTTTTGCGGAGGTCAGTTCATCCATTCCAGAGCCATTTTTGACTGCTTAAAGAGTAACATCGCACCTTAAACAATGATACACATAGTCCCACCCCCGATCAGGATTTGAACCTTCAGGTTGTAAGCCATTCTTTCTTAACTGCTGCACTGGCTGGCCACCTATGAATGCACGATGCGTGTGAGTTGTGGGTATATTTAGGTGGCAAATGAAAGCTGCTGGTCGCTAAGTCCGGCTATATTAAACTGGCATCCGGAAGCACTGTATGACACGAGCGCACTTAATCTGCTTATACATTCGGCCATGTTTTAATCCCCGACCACCTCAACCCTGCACCGCATAAGCCTCTTGGCCGATTTCAAGCGAGCATTAGCTCACTTTAAAGGTCTCGCTCTAATTAGAATGGGACCCACGGGTGGTGGTACAATGCGACCTGCCCTCAACCCCATTACATAATAAAAAATGTATGTTCTTCTGGTCAGAGGTCACCGATTGATGAACTGTCAGTGAGCACCATCTGGCATAAAAAACGATGATGCTGTGCAAATTTTGATCATCTAATGGCTTCACGTCCGCTGTTAGCTATTTAATTGCAAAAACCTGGACACCGTTATGATGCAATATGTGCCTTGCTTCTATAATGTCGGCCCCAACCCTTCCTTTGGAAAGGCCGATGATTGCTGGATATTTTAGTAATGTGTGCGTGTATCCGTGCCCGTGTGTGTGCTTACGTAAGGCGCGTTGCTGGTCACACACCTCCTCGTGTGCTGTGCTGGCCTTCATAGGCACTTGCCCCAACAGTCTGTAAAGGCTATAAAGGGAATCGTTGTCTTGTGTGCTTGCACTGTATAACAGCAGGGGACACTGAGGCAATGAAGGCAGACATTTTTAAGACTGCAATTGCAGAAATTATCGTTTTTCAATTGACAGTAATTACAGCGATAATTACATCCGCCATGTTCTGTGCGCCGTAAACGCTGCGTTAAATTAACCAAACGCATTGCACTGAAGGCAGATGAGACACTCGGGTGATTCAGGTGACCTGGGCTTCGAGTTATAGGCAATTTGGAACATCTTTCAGCTCAATCTAGCAGTGGAGTGTTGCTTGTCTGTGAGCAGTCCTGAGCCAATGGTGGCAATTCTGAATGCACAAGTACAGTACTTTTAACACGAAGGCTTTCGTGACCAATGTTATCAGCCTTGTTCCTGATTTTGCCGATTGCAACTATCAGCGAAACGTCGTACCTAAATTGTAAAAGTTGTGGGTTCGCTCTCCAACATACCGGTATGCTGAAGTAGTTTCGAATTGGCACGTGTTGTTCACGTGACAACCCTGTAAGCTGTGTTGGGTGGAGGCGGGTTTACGACACTTATTTTTACATGACCTAACTCATAAAACGAGCTATACTATAGATACGGTTTGTTCTCTTAGATATTTGAGTTACAATAAAGAGATGTTGGCGCACAAATCTGTCAGTTGGAAACCCACATGTACTGATGGAGAATTTTCAAACTCCACACGGCTGGGGTCAGTGCCCTACTTGCTGTACTGCTCCATGGAGGCATCTCTCTGCCTCTACAGCAGGTGGCTATCTGAAAGCAAATTAGTTTTTTGTAATCAGCATTCCAGTCTCTTTAAGTGGCAGCAGCTGTGCCTGCCCTGTGAAGGCCACAAGCCTTTTTGGCGCTGTATCTAGTGCTTCACGCAGCTGTAATTAGTGTGAGTTTGTGTAGGCAACAGTGCATTGGTAATCGGTGGGGTAAACCAGGAATAGATTCCAGGCGTTATTCTTTATTTTTAGATAGCACCATGGCGAGAAAAGCTGCTGATAAAACACGCCATAAATCATGTTTTTAGCATTTAGCCGCACGTCTACCAATAAATACCCTCATATGAGACTTGTGAAAATGCCATCTTGACGTGTTGGCACATAAATTTTGAATTTGTGCCAGCAGGGTCTTCTCCGTTCCCCAAGCGGGTCTCGTTGACTTAGCGGCGTACGAACATTGTGCAACAACCACGTTTTTTTACGTTTCCTATGTTTTCGGCTGCTCCGCCTCTGCCAAGGTCCCAAATGGATAAAAAAACACCCACGTTTGTCGGAACCGCAACGTCTCCCACTTCCAGCGAACATGTGGGAGCCGCCCTCCAGTCCAGCGTTGGGAATTCTGTACTCCCACGGCGGACGTTGTTTGTCTAGCAAATGTCTATGCGGAAAGAGGTGGAATGAAGAAGACAGAGCCTCATCAGGAGTGGATAATATTCTCGACAAGGCAAAGGAGGCGAGACTCAGATGGCAAGGGCACGTTTTCCAAAGAGACAAAGAAGACTCAATCAGAAGGGCGATGGATGCCACTGATGCAAGGCAGAACGTTTTAGATGGAGACCGAGGGTGAGATGAAGGATACCGGGCAGTGGATGTGACAAGAGAAGAGGTACAGAATAGAGGACTGGAGAGAGAAAATCCGATTGCATGCAATAGTGGATGTTTGGCTTCGCAGAAGAAGATTTTGAGCCCCGGTTTCTACACAGGATGGCCACTGTTGTCTACTCACAAAGTGGCATTCATTTTTTGGACTCCAGAGGGACGGTGATGGGTCGAGTCGACCCACACACGGGATTGGAATGTGCGACTAACCGACCACGAGATGAGCACTGCCCACTGTGTCACCGTGTTCAGGGCCATCAGTGACATGGCCACAACACATTTGGTCAGAATCTTAAGTGTGATGCCACCGTTGTATTAAAATTTCCTTTGTCTGTGATGATGATAACGGCTTATTTATCATCACCATCACCATCTTCCTGAGCCAGTGTCTATGCACTGCTGGGTGAAGGCCTCTCCGTGCTGTCCATATCCCACAGTCCAGTACTGCTCCCATCGATCCGGCGCTTGCTCATAATGTCTCCACTATAAACAGCATTCATTTTTACTCTTATTAAATCTGTTTTCCCAGATCGAGTCTCTAATTGGGAATCATGATAGCAATTGTTTTAGAAACGCGCAAGCACACCCCAAAATAAACCAGGCTCAGCTTCATTAGGGACAGCTGTTGACCTGTGAATTTGGAGGAGCCTTGTGCATATGTGACTCAACCTAAGGCCAAGTGCCAGCATCGCCAAACATTGACATTTGACGGTATTCGTTAGCCCTTTTACGCAAACATGTCGAAAGGGCTGGGCAGATGGGTTTTTTTTATTAAACAGACACTGAGAAAATTACTGTAATGTTTATTTTCACGTCCATTTGCAACCGAGATGATGCGTCATCTGTGGAAGACGGTTCGGTGTAAGATGTTTTTCCCGAGTAAAACAGCCGTAGCTTGTTCGAGCCATAACTCTGCTTTTAAATTAAACCGAAAGCTGGCTTAGGATGGTCGCTTGGCCATGTCAGAGGCACCAGAACAGGATCAAGTAAGCTCCTGCTGTCCCCACTCCGTCGTTTAAACTGGGTTTCAGCCACCTGTCATTAAGCCACATTCTCAAGTGTAGCGAGCTGAGTCTCGGGCAGGTTACCAACAATGGCATAAAACAACTCAATTATGCAAAACATTTGGTTTTTTTTACTCAGATCAGCCAATGCCAGCTCTGAGTGCTCATAGAATAAATATTTTATGTGATGGACATGAGGAGTACAAAGGAACATCGCCTAGGGTTGTGTGAAGCGAAATAGGCCAGCTCAGAAAAAGTCTGTTAGTGTTAGCCTCGGTGGATCATTCCATAACACAACATGATGCTTTATCAATTGTCAAAGTTTGAGATGGCTTTTTGTTCACCTCATATTGGCAACGATAACACAACTGGGATGTGTTAGAGGAAACAACGAAAAATACAATGCAGTCAACTAACTTACGGTTATCCAGTGTAGTGGGGAGGGAGGGTCAGCCCAGATACGGCAAAAAGATGGACGAAATAAAACATTCGTAAACTAGGTCTTCTTCTTCTTTGCGATTCTTCGAAGCACGATGGTCAGCCTCTGGACATCGTTGTCTTTCAGCTCGGCCTCGAAGTGTTTGGTAGAATTCGCAGGCAATACCAAGTATTACCTGACAGGGATCGCGACGTGAACGCTTCTATCTTGACCCCCGTAAACTAGGTTATGTAAATATATTGCTTACATATGTAGCAAGGGGGTGAATATGTAGAATGCAGTGATTAAATTTATAGTCGATGTTCCTTTCGCCGTGTTCGGGGTCACGTAAGCACCGAGTTGCCGAACCTTAACGAACGAGGAGCAGCTTTTAACAAAACCAGATGCACATTAAAGGCGTGGATGAGCACGGTTAATCCACAGCCCCGATAATCCGCTAACAGGTAATGGAGAGTAAACCATACGGCCTGTGTGCAAAACTCACCGCGGACAAAGCAAATCTAACGGAAAGGGGTCTCCGCGTGTCTCTGGCACACAGGACCGGACGCGGGTCGTGTGTCCCATCATCGACGTCATCAACATGGACAACTTCCAGTACGTGGGCGCCTCTGCCGACCTCAAAGGAGGTGAGTGACGGGGAGAGCGTCTCCCATGCTACGCCGCGTGGTACACTGACTCGTTTCCCTTTAAAACACGGGAGGAGGATCGCGCACAAGGTATAGAGCATGGAACTAGCAGCACGGAAGCGCAATGGTCGGGGAAAAATGTGATTATATGTTTGCAAATAGTCTTTTAACGCTGCCTTGTGTCTTTAAGTCTTGAGCAACCACCTCATTACAAGCGGTAAAGGGGCTGCATGGAAACAATGTGGTTTTGTTGAAGAAATGCATCTGCCAGGGCACTCCACCATTGGCACGCTGTTTTTAGAACACGATTGAAGAATGTTTTTGCTTAGATGTGAAATTAGTTGCCTGTAGTAGTTCACGTGAATCCATAACTTAAAAAAATACAAAACATAAAAACAAACTAGTTCTTACCCGCAAATCAACACATGTATTTTGGGATTAAGCATGCATGTGAATGACTCAATTCACCGTTGCACCCCTAGCAATTAGTACTGACACGGATGCCTCCTTTGTCCCCATATCGCATGCCCCACAACGTGCTGGGATGCGATCGCACTTCCACACGCTCTGTAACCGATCTGTAATTACCGTGCAGCGCCACTCTACACGCACGCGCGTGTGACTTATTAATTTTATTCCGTGCACAATTGGGCCCACGCCGCTCATCGTTTACGTGTTGGATTGCAGTGGGGATACAGACTGGAAAATGAGCATTGCAGTGATCGTGAGGCAGCGCTGAGGGTTGGTGCGACTGACGCCCGTGTTGCATTGGCAGGCTTCGAGTGGAACCTCGTGTTCAAGTGGGACTACCTGACTCCGGAGCAGAGGAGAGCCCGACAGACAACACCGACCTCCCCTATCCGGTACCAGCAGCAGCTGCACCGCACACTGTGTCCCGCACACTGAACAAAACCCCTCTCTACGTTCCTCTACAGAGTTTACCCACTGCACAATATTCCTCGAACTCTGCTATGCTCGTCACAAACTGCACCGCGCACGGCGTACGGAACGCTCCTCCTGTTGCTCCGCACGCATCTCTCGCCGCGCGCCGCACACCACAAACCAGACACAGATCATACCACCCTCCATATATCGGCTGCCAGGCATTATGCATCAGTGGTTACTTGCACTAAACACCATAATTGATTTTGGCCCTTTAGTTCTACTGATTTACGTGAAAAAATAAGCAACAAAACCACTTCATGTGTTTAGTGTCGCCCGCCACAAGGACTTTGCTCCAACTGCATAAAAGGCTACAAGGGGCGTCTTTGTTGTTGTGTGCGTACGTGTGTGTGATCTGCAGGACCCCTATGATTGCTGGTGGACTGTTTGTGATGGAAAAGGCCTACTTTGAGGAGCTGGGGAAGTATGACATGATGATGGACATCTGGGGTGGTGAAAACCTTGGTGGGTAAATGCATTCAGCAATTTTGGTGGACAGAAAGACATGGAGTAGCGAATAGTGATTTGTGAGAATCTGGGGAGTGCAGTGGACCATTATTTATCAAATTCCTCTTGTGGTGCAGTGGTTATCAGGAAACACAGTCACTGCTGATGTGTATTCTCTGCGTATGGAAGAATACTCGGCCTCGTGGAATTCAACCAACATGGAACTATGCAGAGGGTTGGAGTAATACAAACTTTATATTTACATTGAGACACCTCATTGGTTTGTAATGACCACTGGAATATCATCTGCCAGTCCTCTCATTTTGTCAACCCATAACTCCTGATAATGTAAACAATATACAAGGTTTTACCTTTTCTGGCCATGAGACAAGTGTTAGGATCTTAGAAACACCAAATGGACACCTTTTTGAAAAGGGTCCAGTTTGCAAAAAGCCACACATGTGTGGCAAAAAACATGCAAACAAAATGCTATGATAATATATGCATTGGCCCTGAAACTGATTGGCCCACACTAGAGACAGCTCTCTTTAAAGCCTAGTCTCAGTGTTTAGCCAAGTGTTGCCGAAAGGCAAGCAGTTTTGGACAATGCAAATATCAACGCATTAGTAGCTCGGGTCTAGCTGTTAATACTATGGTAAAACCTTGTATATCGTTTACATTATCTGTATGCTGGCCAAAAGGTGCCCATAGCCATAACACCTGAGTGTCTTGTCAGCTACCAGCAACAAGCCTTCCACACTTCACGAGACATCAACAGCGTGCACCTTGCCTGGCACAAGCGCTGTGGTGACGTCATCGTCGATAAGTGGTGGGTGCCGTTGCGTGTTGACACGCGTGTGTGCTGTGCGTGCGTGCCACGCCGTGTGTGTGTGTTCGCGCAGAGATCTCGTTCCGCGTGTGGCAGTGCGGCGGCTCGCTGGAGATCATCCCGTGCAGCCGCGTGGGCCACGTCTTCCGCAAACAGCACCCGTACTCGTTCCCCGGCGGCAGTGGCACCGTGTTCGCCAGGTAACGTGCTTCCTCGCGCCTCGCTGCCTCTAGTGTGCTGTGTGCGAATGGAGCACAAGGCTCTTGTATATGCGTATGTATCTAGGAGCACAGAAATCCAGGACAACCTCAGAGTAGAGTCGCTACTCCTTCGGATTGAGAGGAGCCAGTTGAGGTGGTTCGGGCATCTGGTATTGAGGCCCCCTGGAAAGCTCCCCCGTGAAGTCTACCAGGCACGTCCCACTGGGCGGAGACCTAGAGGCCGACCCAGGACACGCTGGAGGGATTATAGCCTTCGGCTGGCCTGGGAACGCCTGGGAATCCCCCAGGTAGAGCTGGAATCTGTTGCTGAGGAAAGGGATGTCTGGTTCACCCTCCTTGGACTGCTGCCACCTTGACCCTCACCAGGACAAGCGGTTTAGAAAATGGATGGATGGGTGGATGTATCTAGGTATATATCTATGTAGAGGGAGCAATGGCTCAGTGGATAGCACGCTACAATACGAACCCAGCGACCCGAGTTCGATTCCCACTCACGGCCAACACCAGTGACGATTTTCTGAACCCGTCCTCCCCTAGGTCGGCTCAGCCTCAAATGAGTACATGGTGCGGTATGTAAACATTACCACTGGGGAGACAAAGGCGGCCGGTCACGTAAAAATAAGCACACACGCGTTTCAAACAAAGGAGAAGTAAGAACTGAGATGTAAACACTAAAAAGCGCCGCTATTGGCTGAGAAGCTACCCAAGCGGCATGCGTTTGCATCGCTGATTGGCTGCTGCGCCACCCCCGCTCAGGTGCAGCCATAGCTTAACACGTATCATAACGTGACATTTGATCGTAATGTGATACTATTGTTCTTATAGAGATATATCGTAAAGTGATTTCATCATATTATGAGGCCATCGTAAAGCGAAGGACCACTGTATATATATATGTATACTGGGAGGAGTGCCCAGTTCCTATGTCACTGTACTGGGTAGAATTCAATGCAAGGTGGTCAAGTTGATTGATGACCCAGCACTCACCGATTCATTCCAGTTACTTAGTCACCGGTAGGTAGTTGGTGGCGCCCTTATCACTCTTCTATCGTGACTACCATGGTCACTCTTCCCGTGAGCTTCGCTCATGGATTCCCCCACCCATGCCGAGGACTTGGTCTAGCAAACTTTTTCTCTGAGCACTTTAATTTTCACTCGAACACTTAAAAGAGAATTAGGACGAGTTTCTCAAGCGTAAGTCTGCTGAAAATGATTCTGTAAATTCACTTGAAGGCGGAATAAGCATTAACCCACACCTACCTAATGGCTCTCTCTCTCTCTTCCGATCTGCGTCTGCTCGGGGACATCTGTTCCCTCCTTGCTTGTTGTAGAATTATTATTATTCTTTTCCTGTTGTTTTTGTGTCTTATGTCTTATAATGTATCGCTATTGCTTGACTCAGTTATTCTGTCTCCCCGTTATTGGCATGCCGTTCTCTCCACAGCTCGGCTTATAAAAAAAATAAAAACCCCAAAAAATTGTTGTTGATTTTCCGTTCTCTGTCGTTGTTGACATGTCGTTCTCTCCGCAGCCCTGTGCAGCGCTTTGTGACCCTTGGGTGAAAAGCGCTCTATAAATGCTATTATTATTATAATGTAACGCATCAGCGTGTATATAATGACATTGTTATCGTTTCTCAGTTCCTGTTGAACATCAGGCTGGGAGCTCCCTCTGTTGGATACATTCGTCAATTACACCACCCTAAAGAGGAACCACTATCCCGTTTTCAGGGCGCTGTTATTGATCAATGTAGGAGGTGGGGATCAAGGTAGAAGCGTTCACGTCGCGATCCCTGTCAAGTAATACTCGGTATTACCTGCAAATTCTACCAAACACTTCGAAGACGAGCTGAAAGACAACGATGTCCAGAAGCTCAACAGATGCCAGAAGCCCCTCAGTCTGGAGCAAGAAGAGAGGCCAATGCCCGCCGCCTTTAAGGCCAGCACTGACTGTTATATCTCTAAATGTTGAAGGGCTGTCTGCAACTAAAGAAGAACTTGTTGCAATGGGAAACTGTCATTTAACCATCACGCTTCGAGGATCGAATTCGAATGTAGGTCTTTGATATTCGTGCTTGTGCACCCTTGCCGATGCAGCATCACAAAGTATTTTGCTCTTCCTGATGCAATTGAATGTCACACTCATTACCTGCACCCAGAAAATAAATAACATATCTTCACATATCAGGGGGGTTCACCCTGCAGGAGGGTTGTGAAAGGCAATCCGTTTGGTGGTAGGGGTCTTTTTTGCCCATGTTTTGTGAGATATAGTACCGCAAAATAGGTTTCTGTGCCTTGGTTTACGAGAAAATGTTCATGGTAAAGACTGTGAGTTGTGTTTCCCACGGCAGCTGTTGACGTCCGCCACGTCTTCATAATCTAACGGAGCATGTTGACGGTCACCCATTAAAGACTAGGCTTAGCGTAACTACTGAAGCCCAGTTGTGTTTCTAGCTTTGATGACAGAGTGAGCGCGATGTGGCCCTTATCCCTGCCTCGTGCCCTCCGTGCTACGGGACGGTTTCGCGCAGGAATACGCGGAGAGCGGCCGAGGTGTGGATGGACGAATACAAGAACTTCTACTATGCGGCGGTGCCCTCTGCGAGGAGCGTCTCCTTTGGAAAGTAAACAGCCCATGTGTCGACGTTCTCTGCAACTGGGGCGTAGCACAGACGTGTGAATTGACTGACAAGGGCATGCGACGTGGGTTTGGGGTGCGGTCGCTGCTGCTGCTGCTGCTGCTGACACGGTTGAATCGTGTTCGAAGCACGCCAGATTTAGTGGTCGCCATTCCGGGTTGTTTGAACGTGTGTAAGTCTAGGGTGATTTGTCATTATTGTGCCAGGCCATTGTTTTACCTGACTAGTTTACCCGCTTGGCTCGCGATTATTTTATAGCTGTGTGGTGACAGAGAAGACGAATGCCTGCCGTGTTTGACTATCCCTGCATGAGGAGCTGTAGATTGCACTGTTAAAATGAGCTGTCAATGTTTGTCATCCGGGTTATTAAAATAAATCTTCTGTCTGTTTGTTTAAAGCATTCAGGGCAGGTTGGAGCTACGACAAAAACTGAAATGCAAGCCCTTCAAGTGGTACCTGGATAATGTCTACCCCGAGCTCAGGTGTCTCATGCAAACACAAACCTAAACAAACATTCTCCCATATCGTCTCACGGGCTGTCAGTGTTGTATACAGTATATGCCTGATGCTTTCTTTCAGCGAGTTGGCATACCTTCTCCTGTAATGAAGAGTTTTTGTGGAGATGTAGACCAGGGTGGCACAGTGGTAACATCCGAGCCTCACAGAAAGAATGGTCTTGCCCGAGGCGGTTGGATTCCCACCTTGGGTGCCTTTCTGTGTGGAGTTTGTGTGTTCTCCCCTGTTCTGTCTGGGTTTCCTCCGGGTTCTCCGGTTTCCTCCCACAACTAAAAAAACACTCATTAATTAGTTGGCCGATAACATCATATTATATAGGAAGCAGTGTGTGGCAATATGGCGCCGGCAAACCGCCTGGCTGCCTCCTCTGCCTCTGCGCTTTTCTCACGCCACTGAGTCGTTCTCTCGTCGAATTAATACCTTTGACATTGAATGAATATGTGCGCGTTTTAAATGTAAAGTTAATTAATATTATTATTAACCCAGCACCGAACGAGTGTGGACGGGCGTGGACAAGCTGACTTGCCTCTGATGCGTCGGTCGCTGCCCTCTGACCCCCAGGGTTCCGGATAAGCAGGACGTGGCGTTCGGAGCGTTGCAGCAGGGAGCCAACTGCCTGGACACCATGGGCCACTTTGCAGACGGCACCGTGGGCGTCTACGAGTGTCACAACGCCGGTGGCAACCAGGTAACACTCTAGGGCCAGCCACGGGGCCCAGGGTAATAAGCAGGTGGGACGGGAGGCCGTCTGATCGGCAGGGTGGCACAGTGGTAACATCTGCGCCTCACAGAAAGAATGAGCTTGCCCGAGCAGGTTCGTTCCCCGCCTTGGGCGCCTTTCTGTGTGGAGTTTGTGTGTTCTCTCCCCCTGTTCTGCGTGGGTTTCCTCCGGGCTCTCCGGTTTCCTCCCACAACTTATAAACATACTCATTAATTAATTGACAAATAACTTCCTAATATATAGGAAGCAGTGTGTGGCAATATTGCGCCGGCAAACCTCCTGGCTGCCTCCTCCGCCTCTGTGTGCTTTCCTCGCGCCTCTGAGTCGTTCTCTTGTCGAATGAGTACCTTCCACAGTGAATGAATATGTGCGCGTTATAAAATGTAAAATTATAATTAAATCGTGACCAGGTGGCTCCCGATGACAGTAAACCCTCTCTTTCCAGGCTTGGTCTCGTCAGTCACGTGCAGCCCCCATTCACTTTCTGTGTATTTTTGTTGTGCTACAGGAATGGGCCTTCACCAAGGAGAAGTCACTGAAGCACATCGATCTGTGCCTGACGGTGACTGACCGCGTGCCTGCAGGCCTCCTCAAGCTCCAGGTTTGCAGGGAAAATGACAGCCGACAGGTGAGCCGACCCCCACACACGCTACGAGCCACTACTATTGTTCATCATCATCACTTCGGATTGTAATGCGTACATTTTTTTGCCCACTCTCGTAGAGAGAAAGATAATATCTTAGAGGTGTGAAGAACCATAGATAAGCAGGAAGGCAGCCACGCAATGAGCCGGCACCAACAATTGCTCAAGCTCTGCCACCCTCGCTTCAGGAGCTATCGACTATTTAATGAGCGTTTACATGTGGATACAAACCAGAGCACCTGAAAAAGAATGTTGCTTGTTAGGAGGAAACCCTCTTCCATACTGTCAGAACACGGGGAGTCCATATTTTTGCTGTACCGTCCTCTCCTGGCGAACCAGGGTATGGCACAGTGATGACCACAAGAATGGAGTTTTGCAATATTTGTGCGATCGACCAACACCTACCTCCACAGTGCTGAATTACAGGCATGTGCCACCACTGCCCGGCTGTTGTTGAGCTGCCGGGGTACTTGGTAATGGCCTTGTCATAACACGACAAAACAGCCACTTGTCTGAGATTACTGTGTTGTCTATAGCACAGGAAGAGGGCCCATAGTAATTTTAGACAGCTAATTTTCTGCAACCTCAGTACCAGTTCCTTTAATTTCTGTTTATTAACAACTTAATAATGGGACTTGCCGCTGTAGTCTGTCAAACTAAATTGGTGATCCTTGTGTGTTTTTCTCCCAATAATATTCCAGCGGTTATATCTTATGTAATAATAATAATAGCATTTATATAGCGCCTTTCACCCGAGGGTCACAAAGCGCTGCACAAAGCTGCAGAGAGAACGACATGTCAACAACGACAGAGCACGGAAAATCAGCAATAATTTTTTTTGGGTTTTTTTTTTTCCGAGCTGTGGAGAGAACGGCACAACAACAACGGGGAGACAGTTATCTGACAACACAGTGCCACTGTCTCATCAGTTTTCTAAGTGCGAACCTGCCGTGTTTCCACCCTTTATCCTTCCACTTCTGCCATCCTCTCAAACCCGTTCTGCAGAAATGGGAGCAAATAGAAAACAACACCAAGCTGAGGCACGTGGGCACAAACCTGTGCCTTGACAGCAAGAACGCCAAGGCGGGCGGCCTCACCGTGGAGGTGTGCAGCCCCTCCATCACACAGCAGTGGAAGTTTACGCTCAACCTCAACCAGTAACCAGTGCTTGAATTGTAAGGGGCTCGAGGGGGTGGGGGGGAGCAGCCGTGTCCATCGAAATTCCCGCTGTTGCCAAAATCGCCATATTCACCCAATGTCGTAGCACAGCTCACTCGGCCGTGCGCGATTCCGTCCCGTGTGGCCCGTGGTTCAAAGACGCCTTTGGTTAACGTTTTATTGTAATCGTTTTTGCACAAATTGTACATAATCGCGGTTTCGTGCAAGCTGGAGAGGTGAGGTCCGCTCGAAAAAAAATAACCCCTGTGTGACTGCGACTTTACGAGCTGCGGCCGAATCTCTGATGCATCTGGAGGTGTTTCACTTAAACCACTCGTTTTGCTCAATTGTACATTTGTTTCTTGTGTACGGCCCAATTTGTGTGCCACGCCCAGGGCACAGTGCCCTCTCCCTGATGCCAATTTTCACGCCATTGGCGATGCTGCGGTTTTTCGTGCCACATATGTGCACGGTAAGTATCCCAGTGTGTGCCATGTGCCCTGTGTGTACTCGTTCGCCACGGCCCATGTACTTGGCACGGTCTGGTGAGCTGGGCTTAGGTTTAGCGGAATTTTTTTCGGCTGCTTGTAGCAGCAGCAGCACCCTTACTACGATTCAAACCACTGCTGGCGATGCCTCATGTCCACCTGTCCTATAGCCCCGTTTTTATACTGTACATACACGCACGTGCACTCATACGCACATGTGTACAAAAACATACCATCTCCTTCCTGACTTATGGGCCAATAAATCAATGCAAAGCCCTATTTTACATGCTTAAAGTGCAACGCAGTGCAGTGGCCAAGTGTATATTACAAGAAGCAGCATAATCAAAGGCAACATGAATTGTAAAATGACTCTATTTTGGTTAAATTTATTTTTATTGAGGTAAGGAGTGGGACTGCAGTTGACATATGAACAATGCGCATGTAGTTGCTCAATGTTCTTTAGAAACATCCGCAATACAGCAAATCCCAATTCTCTACTGCTTTGCATTCATGTATTGACCCATAAGACATTTTTACTTTAATCCGTTGGACAACCACAAAGCCGTATTAGTGCTAATGTTGAACAATTCAAGTTGTGATGGCTCAACAGTGACACTTGCACGCGCTTCTTAAGAAAATCCATGAACTTGCATTCTGATCTGGTTGAAACAACAGTCTTGTCATTTTCACTTGACTGCATGGTGTGAAGCAGGTGACCAATCACATGCATGCATTTGTGACCCCATGGGTTAGCCTTAACCAATCGAATGCACCGTTACACTTTGAAACGATGGCTTGGTGTCTGTGTGAGCGTTGTTGATTTGTTGATAAATACCCATGTGATCACGAATGCTACCTGATGGGGCCACTTGACCACTCTTTGAAAACCTTTGAAAACCACGCAATATCTCATTTGGGATTTGTGAGACATTACAGACATCATATTTTTCCAAAGATTCAATACACCAATATATTGCCAGGTTTGTTCAATCACAATCCAAGATTACAATGATTGCAAGCCCACCTGTGTCAGAAAATTGATACCAGCAGCGTCAAAAGCCAATTCTGACTGTTTCTCTTCAGCAGTTAATACTTCTCGTGTAGATCCAGCCGCTTGAAACATGTGCTCATTCTGCTGAAACTTGTTGCGCTTTCGCTTATTTCTAACATTCTGTGTTGCAGGGGTGGCATGCCATATTAAGCAAAATTATGTCTTTGCCGAATCTTACACTAATTTCCTGTCTTAAAGGGGGTTCTTAAGCATTGACATGCTTTTTGCTCCTGTGTATGTGTGTAATTTGTTTTGTTTTTTTCAATCTACTCTTGTTTTCATGAAGTGGCTTACTGGAACAACATTTTTAGACTGGATTTTAACCCTAATCCGGCAGCAAAATATTTTTTGGGTGCAATGGGATTGTAAATTGATTTGAAATGCCACACCGTGACTTTTGTGGAATACGTGTTGAGAATATACCACTCTTGTGCCACTCACTTGAAGTTTTTTTTTTGTTCAATCGCGCAATGCATTTTTATTCCCAGTGAAAATCAGCGTAATATCATTTTTCTTCATACCGTCCGTTTCAGTTGTTTCACAGTTACTGAGCAGAGGCCCAATGGCCTAAAATATCAAGTGGCCAGCAAGAAACAGCACACTCAAAGTTGCTGATACCTGCTATGCAGAATTCCTATATTGAGATGTTATGGGTCAGTGTTCATACCTGCAAGGTTGGTGCTGTTGCACCCATGTAAAAAATACCCTTCTGGCATAGGCACGGTGTTCAGAGTTTTGGACAGGCACAAAGGTGCCCACCCTAACCACCTATGTTATGGAATGAGCCTCTACCAACACTTTATATCTCTGTACACCGTTTAGTGTGTAGGGAGCTCTTAACCAACTGTATTATATTGACATACAAATGAATTTCGGTTAATATTTTTCAAGTTAACTAATTGCAACGATCAAGTTCAATCCATTAACTTTTATTATCAGAACGTTTATTTAAATGTATTTGATTAAAACGATTAATGGCTAGTTTTTTGGTATAAGTGCATGGTCACGATCGTGGCACCGGAGTACTCCATGTGGGCACGTAGCAGTGCAACCAAGTCTCTCCCAACTAAAATGCTTGCCAGTGTCTGGGGGGCACTCCCCATATGGAGTCCGGCTTCCCCTGAAACATTACTTCACCTGGCCCATAATGAACGATGCCCTCTCCACAGTTCATACTAAACACACCACCCAACGCATCACAACACAGCTCGGTCCTGCAAGCGGCAGCGTCTTACGGCGCATCGCAGCGGGCAGTAGATGTCTCTCACAACTCTTTGTTGTGCCTTGGACGGCCACGTCCCTTGTACCGGCATGTCCCGATCAACCAGCACTTCAGCCTCATAGCCATGGGATCACAGAACCGCCACTTTAGCACCGTCTCAAAACGTTGTGAAATCCCAAACAGCAGGTCAATAATAGACCACAGACCGTGGTTTGAATGGATAGGGCTTAAAGATTCCCTTATCGCCTACTCTCAGTAATGGCACATGAAACAAATGCAACAAATGATTTGATCGTTCAATTAATAAGGTAGCAATGAAATAGTTCAACGAAGACTGTAAAGGCAAGTGTCTCTTGACACAACCTGCTCTCCATATTATTCCCTGAGCTAGCGATGGACATTCCACATTCCCATGGTAATGTGCAGCGTTTTCATAGAATGACTACTATTGACTTTCCACAAAATAGCCCTCATTATACCTGCAACCTAATCGTGAAAATCCACCTGGATATCAAAAATATCACCCATACTACCAAAGCATTTTTACAATCTCATTTTCCATCGTTTATGATTCCATATCCATAGGCTGTCATAGCCTTTCACCCTTCATACTGAGAATGTTAAAATATTGGAGGTATTTTATATTGGGTTTCATCTCTATATTGATGGGATTGTGATAACAGACTATGCCAATGCTGGCTGCAAGTGGTGGCAGGGCCTAGGCTATAGTATTATAACAATGCGGTTTGCATCAGACCTCTGGGGGCGATGTAGGACGGTGAAAGGTGAGCGTCTTTTTGAACTGAGTTTTGTAATAGGGGGTTAGAACCACAGATGAAGAAACTATGTTCTTGGGCAAAAAAAACTATTCATTAGCATGTTGATTACAAATAATATGGATATGTTATAGATATGCTGTCGTTCAATGTTTACAAGTGCTGTGCAAACAAAAGTGCCGGCCTCGGATTGTGGAAGTGGCTAACACGGTTTAAACATCCGACTGTTAAATGTCTTGGTGGTATACTGCTGCTTGGTTAGGGTTAATACAAACGTGTAATTTGACCGGGATTATAATTCTTGCCAATATTGTGTCCGTGTTGTTGTTTACGTTTATTTTTGATTTATAGGTGAAGGAAATTTGCTGTTTTATATGCTTTTATGTCTGCCTTTTAAACTACTTTTTTTTCTCTAAAAGTCCACCTGCCTTCGGGAAAATATGGAGTTGATAGACACAAACAAATCATTACACGTTATATTTTTTAAGTGTATAAATACATAAGTCTTACAAAGTTGTTTCTTGACATAGTGAAGGTACTAGAGGTCATGAGGTTGCCTTTGCAGTGGTGGCCAACCCAAGACTAACGAGCACATCAAGCGTACTCACAATATGGTAGTTTTGGGTTCATAAAGGCTTTCCCTTACTAAAACTGTCGATTACAGTATAGAGACTCTTCCACAAATGAACCACTTTAGGCTTTCATCTAGACATAACAGTGATAAAGGTAAATGCCGTGGCGTTTGTGCATGTGTTCCAAAATGTTTTTCGTATATTTAAAACTATTATATTTAATACATCGGCACATTTTGGATCTGAAACACACGGTAGGTGCAACGTCACTTGCTTTATCAAGGTTGGCCACCACTGCACTATTGTGTGGCTCGCCTGGGCCATGAAGCATGTGCCCACATGGCCACCACGTGCTGTATAAATTTTTCTTGATCGGTTAGGCCCATACAGGTAAGTGGATACAGGGAGGTGGTTGTCGGTTAAAGTAAATGCAAAGTAGCTTGATCCACATTGGAGACACGACCATTATATGCCCTACATATGCCCAAGGTGTGAGTGTGTGTAAGCCAGTCCAAATGTTGAGTTTAATTATGCATTTCTAGAGCAGTTGAATAAGCAATACGGCATCAACATTGTGGTCGGTCTGATAGAGCTGCGGCCATGGTAACGCAACGGAAGTTTCGTGTGGACCATGGGTAAATATGGAATATAGTCAAACTGCGTGCTCCAGACACAAGCGTCATCCAGCATTTAACAGCAGACACACCATACCTGCTCAAGGATCACTGGACCTCCATCATATTTAAATATTGTATTAAACTATTATTGACGGTCAGGGGTTACAATTATTGGCTACAAAAAGAGAGCCTTCTCTCCACCAGGCATGTCAGCAGGTTACTTTGCATTATGGGTACATGAGTATGGAATGGTTTCCAGATGGGCAGGTTTCAGGTAGAAGGCCTATGTGAGTTTACCTCATATCCTTAACTATCTCACCCCCACATCAGTGCGCCTTCATTTCAGAATAATGCAGCCACCAGTTAGTTGTTCATGTATTAAATGCGAGTACTCAATGTGTGGGAAATATTCACTACTGAGCGAGATGTTATCGAGATCGGCACACCGTCCATCATCCGACAAGTGACCTGCAAAGTCTTTTCGGTGGTCCATTTACGGCTACCCCACTACAATAGCAGAGAGAATGTATACGAAAATAATGTTTTAACTCGACTGATACAGTTGGTCCAACGTAACCAGTCTGATTTGCTTATAACGTTCAATGATGACATGTAAGCTGCGGTCCTTGAAATCGCCTGACATTGCATAAAACGCGGTCAAAGATATACAGCAGTTATGCCACTCAGACGCGGGTGCCATTTAAGTGCTCCACCTCGGCCAATCCAATGCGTAAAAAACAGCACGGCATCTATAAATGGATCACCCGGTTTATCAGTGACACTTATATGGACCCAGGAATGGATTGTGGGCTGAGTTACTCTACTGTTTAAGGGTGTTTCTGGAACCTGACAAGGCCGCTGCACGTGACTGAGCAGAAGACGTGTGGCATGCTCATTTGTTTTTATTTTAGTTACTGTTTGAATGGATGGTAATGATTATGGAAAGAATAACGGTAATTCCATAGCCAGCTTGCTATCCTGGCTTAAAGGTGGGTTCTGTGAAGATGCATTACCAGCATAATAAACGAGACCAAGGTAGAAGCGTTCACGTCGCGATCCCTGTCAGGTAATACTTGGTATTGCCTGCGAATTCTACCAAACACTTCGAGGCCGAGCTGAAAGACAACGATGTCCAGAGGCTGACCATCGTGCTTCGAAGAATCGCAAAGAAGAAGAACGAGACCAACCGTTATGGTCAATTCACAAGTAAACATAATGATCTCCCCAGCAATGTGTTTGGGATGCCTGTTTTTTTACATTGGTGACTGTGGTTGTAACTATGGTGTGTTAGCTTTATACCTCCGTTGGTGGGGTGGTCACCTGGGTTTGGAAAAGTTTAAAATGAAGCAAAAAACTGGGCAGATCCCATCGCGCAAAGTTTCACTGGAAACGCTCTTATATAATGAGAGAACACTTTTATAGAGAGACATTAAGGAGTACAACACAAAAAACAGTTGCTGCATCAGTTTATAATGTAAATATTAACACATGTGAGTGTGTGAGATGACTGGAAAAAATATTGATTTTTCAGCCAAATAATTTTAATGTGGGCTCCGGATACCCACCGATTGAGTTAAGAATGAGTTGAGGTTCATTGAAACATCTAACAGTGTGTTCCGTTGTCAATTATCATCTTAATTGCCATTGCCATGCTGTGTATAACATTTTGCGTGACAAATAATGGTAGTTTGTAATCTACAGCAGTATAACATGGAAAACGCATCGCAAGGTGTGTCATGCAACTGGCTAAATTGTGTTCTTGCTAACATTTAGATACAATTAAAATACGATGGCAGGAAATATTTCTGATTTGTGCTTAGATTGCAAAGTGTATGACATTTCAATGTTACATTTTCATTGAAAAAACGAGTCTTTTCCATTACTGATACATTAGGTTGTCACCTATGTATATACATTTTTGTTTGTTTTACAAATGTATAATAAAATAATCTCCTGTTCCTTTTGCTTCTCGGTCCTTGTAAACATTACGAATTACAATTGCATTAACGAATATACACGTATAAAACAATGTAATGTTTACTATCCAGCATGGAAATTGTCTACAGATTTTGTTTCCAATTATAAAATAGTTGGTCAGTCTTTAAGCTGGAAGGAACCGTTGAGCTATGTAGCTCTTTTTAACACTTCTACAGTGGGAAGAGGTAAGCAAGTTACCATAGAGAAAGACACCAGACAATAAAAACAACTTCTCACTGTCAGAAACCGCTCAATCCTGTACAGGGCCGCGGCGAGCCTAAGCCCACCCCGGAAAACACAGGGCGCAAGGCGGGGCTGTGCCCCTGATCGGACGCCAGTCCATCACTGGGCGCCGCGGGCAATTTAGTCAGCAGGCCAATTAAGATATGCAGTAGCATGTCTTTCGACTGTGGGAGGAAACCGGAGTGCCCGGCGAAACCCCACGCGGACATGGGAGAGAACATGCAAACTCCACACAGAAAGGCACCCGAGCCCGGATTATTGTTTGTCAATGCGCGTGTTTGTTGTCAACGCAGGAATCCTGTAAAGACCTTCCAAGCTCACTGAACACGGCCTCCGCTCTTCACAGGGCTCTCCCCTTACTCTCAATAAACACTTTGAAAAATAATAAGCGGGAGAGCCTGGATTTGAACCCAGGGTTTTCGCAGTGGCGCGCAGACACTCGTCCCATTGAGCCACAGGACTGCTGCATGCGCCTGGTGCCTGTAACTCTTGTTTGTGGAACTTCACTCAATGTAATCGAGGCCGGGGAACGTTTATAGGAGAGTTTTCGGCACCGGGTGTGCAGCGGTGGTGTGGCTCGGTGGGAGGAGTGTCTGCGCTCCACCGTTGAAGCCCTGGATTTGAAATCCAGGTTCTTCACTTGTTTATTTTTAAAAGTATTTCTTGATTGAGAACGTGGGGAGAGCCCTGTTATGACGGGAGCTGAGTTCAGTGTCGGGAGAAGGTGGCCGTGTTTAGAGCCGGTGGCATCGTCTTGTTAGTAAAAAGGACAATTCCAGAACAAAACACGATATATGTGACAACCCTAACGTGAAGTTAATTAAATGAACAAAAATATAATGTGAAGAGAGCTGGATTCAAACTCTCAACCTTCTGGTTTAAAGCGCAGCGCCTGCGGTCGGTGTTAAACGTCATCTGCGAACACTCGTAATTTGATGTCTCTTCTAGTAACTAAATTGTCCAGACACTAAAAAAATATTAAAATAGTTGGGGGAACCTAGAATCGAAACCTGGTCCTTTCTAAACTGTGAGCCCCTCAGGCTCGCAGACAAGCTGCTGCTGAGTAGCTTGCCTGCTCACGCTGAAAAACCCGCAGAGCCATTTCGACCGAGGAACACATTTTTTTCAGAACTATATGATTAACATTACCTTGCATCACGTATATTACAAGATTATTCGACCGACTCTGAACTCCGTGAGAAGTAAAGAGACGCGCGGCGTTGAAAACGGCTCTGCTCGACTCTGCTCGTGATAAGGATACTCAATCAAGGAACACTTTGTCAAATAATAAGCAGGACATTTTGGATTTGAACCCAGGACCTCACGGTAGAAAGCAGCTTGTCCATTCAGGTGAGTAAAACACCCACTTAGCCATATCGGCATAGGCTGTAGATCAGGGGTGTCCAAACTTTTTTTCCTGAGGGCCACATACAGAAAAATATACGAAGGACTGGGCCACTCACAATACAGTTAAGCGCTAATATTATGTGTGGGCCATAGACCATTATATTTTTAAACTTTGATACGTGCCAATTAAAAATGGATGGCGGGCCGCAGTTGGCCCGCGGGCCGCAGTTGGCCCGCGGGCCGTAGTTTGGACACCCCTGCTATAGATTAACTCGTAGGCTTTCATGACCAATGTTATTCATAGTGAGGCTCTGTTTATGAGTTTAGGTCATGTGTGAAAAAGGTGTGTAAGTGAAGTGCATCCGTCGATATGCTGGAGCAAACGAGCGAGCACATGCATCACTTACCTCAAAAGATGGCACCTACGTTTCGCTGAGCTTTCTCTCAGCTCAGCTCAGCAGATTTTTGCCGTTCTTAAGATTGCCAGTTTCACGACCTTTCAGTGTATTCGAAGCAGCCTTAATAATTTCATTTTTGTTGCTTTGGTGTTTATTGTTTTTTTCTGTCGTTGTTGACATGCCGCTCTCTCCGCGGCCCTTGTGTAGTGCTTTGTGACCCTCGGGTGAAAGGCGCTATATCTTTGCGATTCTTCGAAGCGCGATGTTAAATTACAGTTTCCCATTTTC
>JAZEWU010000023.1:7132510-7148786 GCA_036362915.1 Geotria australis | reverse complement strand
ACAATGGAGTTCGCCACCGGGGTTCTCATTTTAATCTCCATATTTTAACCTCAACCCCGTCCTACATAATTGGATTCACAGCAGGACTCCCTTTAATCTCCCTCTTTCCATCTCTCTGTGAGTGAATCTTTACTTGCATATGCACAGGTTGCAATTAACTCCACGTGGTCGCATCTGTTTGTATTAGTCACACTTTTCCCCCACCATGATGCACCACTTCCGGTGGACACCACGTGTGGTGGACACTCAAAGTCGGGCCCCCCCTAATTTCTGGTCAATTCGAGGCCATTACAGTTTCCCTGTTGCATTTTATTTTGTCCTTTGTCTTATAATTCGTTGCTGTCGCTTGACTCTCAGTTTTCTGTCTCCCCGTTGTTGTTGTGCCGTTCTCTCCACAGCTCGAAAAAAAAAAAATTATTGCAGATTTTCCGTGCTCTGTCGTTGTTGACATGTCGTTCGCTCTGCAGCTTTGTGCAGCGCTTTGTGACCCTCGGGTGAAAGGCGCTATATAAATGCTATTATTATTATTACTCACCGTGCCGCCCGTGTTTCTTGTCATGTCACTGTAAATGCAAGCACTTCACCTCTGCTTATTTTCCAACCTTTCAGCTCGTGTTCCATTTTGTCAGTTCCATGCAGTGATTGCTCTGCTCCTTTACCATGTTCAACTTACCAAGGACGCTAGCTTTCAAAACACAAGACAGTAGAGTATGTGTACCTCGGCCAATTACTGAAGATGGAACTGGATTCAATTGGGTGCTTTTGAAAAATAACATTTGGTAAAAGCAAGACTGCCCCTAAAGAGAACGTTTTTAATCAGTGCATATTACCTGCTCGGTCATATGGTTGAGCAAAATGAACACAAATAACGTGAAACATAACACAAAGCAGTCAAAACACGAAAAAAATGTTGCTAGAAAAAACATTTCATAAATAGCGTGAGCTTGTCGTGGAAAACCAATATGGAAAAAAAATCCTTAAATCCTCTTATCCGTGAACAGAATTAACGTGCTCAAAATTAAATAATCTACCACCACTTTGTATAACAAATGTATTCCAGTACAGCACCTGCACCTTAGCACTCCCATCACCAACAGGTGATTTATGCTTACGGGGTTAAAGACGGATTAATGATGACTTGATTACCAGGAGAGCAATCGACTTAAGGAATTACTATATAGGATGGACTAGAGAAATGTTCAGATGTTTTTTATTAGCACTCCAATTTCCTCCCATGAAAGGCCAATAACGTATTTCAGAATTCATCCCCCTATTGACTGCAAGGATCTCCTGTTTATATCAAATTTCACTTAAATGCATGCTTAAACATTACCATTCAATTGTCATCTCCATGGTTGTCAGCAAGGCTCACCTGTTTAAGCTAACACAAACTTTGAGTTTTGGCTCCATGTCTTCCAAGTTTCCAATCAAATAATGCATTCAATTCGTGAATTATTCGTGTTATAAAGTTTATTGTTACATGATTATCAAATACATGGACATTTCGCTTTGTCTCAAATACATACTATCAGGGGGACAGCCCTGCCTTGCGCCCTGTGTCTGCCGTTGATAAGCTCCGGCTCACCGCGACCCTGTACAGGATTAAGCGGTTTCTGTCAATGGATGGATATACATCTCATAGCGACTGCAGGGGTAGTTCAACGGTTCAACAGACCCGTAGTGCCAGTGTGTGCCTAAGACCAGCAGCTGTTGGTTGAATTGCTTTTGTAACCACATTGTGATGACCGCGTGTGGTTGTGGTGTGCACGCTGTGTCGGCTGCCCAAAATGGTTAACCTGTTGAGAGCAATGTTCTAATATCGGTGCAATGGTGATTGCTATATACATCTTCATTTTAACATCTCTTCCTCGCGTTTTCTACAAACACAGGTTAGAGAAATTCAAGAAACACACCAACAAAAATGGGCTTATTGGAGGTTTAATAAAGATGTATAAAGTACAAAACCTTCTGCAAAAAAAGGAAACCAATGTGTACAACTTGTATCCAAGTCAAATACCTACACCTGCTCTAATGTTGAAGGCAGTGTGAACCTTGCTGCTAATATAGAATTACAGCAAAGAACATACTGAATTTTGCCTGAAGCCATAAAAAAACAATACAGTAAATGAGCCTTCTTATCAGCTTGACTGAATCCTCACAATTCAACACAATGTATTACATTTTGCATGAAAAAAGTGCAAAAATAAAATATTGGAATTGTCTAGCAAAGAAGGTTCAACAAGCATTCACAAGCTACTTTAAGCAGAATACACAAGCCAATCAACAAGAGCAGGCTCATTACTCTCAGACTAACAATTATCTTCGGTGTAGTTTATGAATGAATGTACTGCACAAGCAGTAACAAATTATAAAAAAGCAAAAATCGAGCACGCTGGGGCCTAATGAGAACCAGACAAGGGTGTATTTAATGTTATGGCCCACCAAGCTTTAAACACATGGGTTCTATGAATAATTTGGACACCCCACACACTCAGTAAAATCACAACTGTTAAAAATGGGCGAGCTGGGGAAGGGAAGAATGTAGGAAGGAAACTAAAATAAACGCTGCCTTAATATGCAAAGCTGTGTGTAGATATCTTGTACTTTGACAAGAGAAATGCAGCAGCTGTTCTGCCGGATTGACGAAAAAATTAGTCAGTTATGTAAATCAACGTCTATCAGCTAATGAGTGAATGGGCAGGAATATAAATGCAACAATTTTTGCTATTAGAATGCATGGCAAATTTAAAACACTGGATGTTTTCTGGATAAGTCAGGCCAATAAGCGTAGGATGAAAAAATATGAGTGGGCTGAGAAGGTATGTGTGAAATTGTGGGCTGAGTGTTTAAAACCCCCGCTTTCAACCACACACACAATGGAACACCTCCATGACAAAATATCCCACACACCTGTTTGCGAGCTTACAAAAAGGGCTTGCACAATTCAATAGGAGGGGGATATTTTCTCTGGAGTGTGCCATCTGAGACAGGGAAGAAGCAAGCTGGTTTCAAGCAGGTAAGGCGGCTTCACTGGCTGGACCCACTGCCAGGATTGCTGTAGTTTCCGTAGTTTCCATAGTACTGATTCCACTGGTTCTGGTTCTGATAGTACTGGTTCCACTGCTGGGCATACTGCTGCACACGTGCACACGCACATTTACAATACACACGGATGAGTACAGGTCAGAAATAAACACTTGCTCCTCAACTTAAACAAAAGATCTCACACGGACAAGCTGTGTATCCACAGTACAAGATGTAAAAATAACTGCATTAAGCATACACTGGTCCACAAGCAATTGAGGTATTATACAAATTTCCAATGTCAACAAAAATGTAATACGTAACATAGTATAAGCATGCTGTACATTCTGCCGTTCCTACCAACAGCATGTATTCATTATGTCATTCACCCGAGGGTCACAAAGCGCTGCACAAGGGCCGCGGAGTGAACGGCATGTCAACAACGACAGAAAAAAATAACTCATAAAAAACCAAAGCAACAAAAAATTAAATGATTAAGGCGGCTTCGAATACACTGAAAGGTCGTGAAACCGGCAATCTTAAGAGCAGCAAAAATCTACCAGCGTCCCCTAAGATGGCCGTCACTTCCTTAAAGACAAACACGGAGATGAACTAGACTACTAGAGCAATGGTAAAGTTGTTGATCATAAGTGGAAGGAACCTCTAACATGACTAGGAGCAGAAGCTCACAAAGCACCTTCTCTCACCTGCTGCTGCTGCTGTTGCTGCTGTTGCTGCTGCTGGTACTGTGAGCCGTATCCTGTGCTGGAAGCGCCATAGCCCTGCGTGGTGCTGGCACTGGCACCGGCACCGTAGCCGGTCTGTTGCCCATAGCCCCCGTAATTCTGCGCTCCGTAGCTGCCATAGCTCTGAGCACCGTAGCCTTGAGTCCCATAGCTCTGGGCTCCATAGCCCTGCAAACGAGACAACCATGTCAACATATATGGGTTAAAGACGAATAAAAAAGGGGGCCTGTTTTAAATCATTCCCATAAGTCACATGTATAACATGACAGTGCAGCATTAAAAATGTGTTGATATATATAATAAATGCAGATTCTCCTCTAAAAGCTTGTCTAAATGGGTCCAGCCCAGAGAGCCTCAAGACTTGCCCTCCAGCTTCAGGCAAAATCCCTCTTGGCCTCCATCTCCAAACTGATTGAATGTGCCCCATGCTTGTCAGACTTTCCCCACATTATAAACCCCGACACCAATCAACTGGGTCTGTTGTGGCACTCTGCCACCCAATATCTGCAGACATGCTGACTGAAAATCTTCAGACAGTCCAGGACAAGCATCCACAAAACGTTTTTTTTGGTTTACATCTCCCTCAGTCATTTGCAATAGCTTCTGCTGAAACCAAATTTCCTACGCCATCAAAAGATTTACTGTTCAACATCATTCGGATTTCCCACTGCAAGTGCTGTATTGCAACAGCGCTCTTCAAATGTAGATGCATCTCATAATGATGTAAATAAAATTAATATTTTCCCTGCAAGCGTTGAAATGAATTACTTTATGACTGATTCAATGTTTATATTAGTAGAGTGCGGAAAGATAAGTCACTGCCCACCTGGCCATAGCTGCCTTTGTAGCCTCCAGTGTTTCGGGTTTGGTTGTAGGTGCCTGCTTGATTGCGGTTGTACCCTCCACGGTTGTTGTAGCCACCAGCGGCAGCAACACCACCCCCACCACGATTGTTGTAGCCACCACGGACATAATCTACAGTGATAGATGTACACATCACAATGGTTGAACATGAATGCACACAAACAAAAAAACAACACTGTGTAACCAAAGATATGAGAACAATACAAAGTACTGCCAGTTCAGTACCAGTGCAATGTTACAAGACCAGATACATTTTTAAAATGCACATACATCACAGCACCATGACACTCCAACATATTCCTTGAGTGCGCACCGTAGCTTCTAATAGTTATTCACAAAATTTACACATATATCCAGCAGATCAAGAGCTAGAACACACCGAAATGTACATTACTATAACTAGTATGGACCCATGCGCTGAACACAGGGAAACCTACCGCTGGGCTGCTCACGCAAAAATGTATTTTCAAGTGACCAATATTTACATCTCTAACAGTGCAGCAGCGCATCTCTCTAGCCCCACTTACTGGAAACACCACGAGCATTGTTGCCTCCACGATAGCCACCTCCACCACCGCGCTGGCCCCCAAACCCACCAGCCGAGTTGCGGTATCCACCGGGGCCACTGTTTCGGTTATCGAAGCGGTTGAAGTTGCCGCTGCCGCCCCCACCGCGGTTCCGGAACCCGCCCTGCCCACTACGATTGTCGAATCGCTTCTGTGGGGGTGGAGCAGCCTTGCGGCCCTCCTCGCGGTACACTGCCACCAGCTTTTCCGCCTCCTCCTTTTGCAACTCCACGAAGACCACCTCGTTCAAGAAATCCGACGCCTCCGGCAGCGTGAAGTTGGCTGGTTCACAGGCGAGCAGGCCGATGGGCAGGCGAGTGAGACAGACAGAGACAGAGACGGGGGACAGGAACCGAGATCAGCGCTTGCGAAGTGAGCGGGCGCCAACTCGCTGGCGGCGCGCGTGTCGCCGCGTCACCGCGCTCACCGCACGCGCATCCACCAAGCGTTGGCATTTTCAGAAACACAAAAAAATTGCCATGCCAGACATACTGGCTAAATTTTGTACAAATAAATATAAAGGAGGGGAAGGGAATCAGAAGTAATTACCTTTACAAAATAAATATTTAAGAGAAAATTGCAGCGTAAGGTATCAAGTAGCAGGAGTGGGGGGAAAGAGGAAGCGTTTTAAAGGAGAGGCGCTGTTTGGTGCAAGTGATAAACAAAACAAAAATGATGATGCCACTGGTGTTTTTTCCCTTCCAACTTGCTTTAGCAGTGTTGTCCAGGGACCTACCTTTCATCTCTAATACAGCAGAATCTGGGACCTCCTTGCCTTCCTCGACAGTGCGCTTTTTTGAGCGTTCTTTTAAGTCCTCATCCGTAGGACAAATTACAATAGCCTTGCGTTGAAAACCTTCAAAAGGACGCATTTTTCGCCTCTGGGCTGATCCATAAACATTTGTCTATCAATGGCGAGAAAGAAGAATGTAAGAGACATTAATTCAGTTACTGGGGTTTGGTTTTGGTCTGCCGTGCGATGCCCGAAGCCACCTGCCTGCAATGACGACATAAGCGCAGACAAGTTTTGGACATCTTACAACGGTCAGCATCAACGGCAAATCGGGCGCATCACAGCAGTTGTCTCTCCCTAGCCCACACTCACCTGCCACAGATAAGTTGTCGGTGGGCGCTTCCATCTGAGCCAGATATAGGCGCCTAAGGTGACATGGAGGGAGAGAACTAACAGGCACTAGTGATGCGTGTCTGCTACTCTCATAGCCAGTTCTGCACTGCAACGTATTTTCAGCCTGCCCTACACCCACCATTATTTGTGTGGGGGTTTAAGAAAACAGTTATCTGCTTTCCTCAGCCTCTCCTAACACTGTATTTGCTAGGAATATATAACTAGATAGATAGATGTTTATTATTACAGCAGAAAATACCCAGTGAGCGTGCAAGCTCTGGAAGCGGGATTCCTGAGAAACTACCATAAAAATCACTGCCCAATCATAAGTAACCTTCAACAATCGTTTTGTACCATGAAAAAAAATAATGGACCTGTAAAATGCATCTTTGCAAATATAACAAAAGCCGGCCAAAGCACCTTAATATGAACAAAACAACTGACAGCCCTGAATGTCCAAGCCATACTACTTTTTATATCTATGTTACGTAATAAATACGTGAACACTTTCGAGCCACACAATGCTGAAATCCCTGTGCTATAATCTAACACGTCTAGTAAACACAACTGTGGTCTCACCATTAAGACCAATCCCACCACCAGCAATAGACCCATCCAAGTGTTCCTGACGAAAACTGACAAATGTGCCCTCGAGAAGATGGAACAAACGATTTTCACTACAACAAATCAATCCTGTAACCTACTCTCATTCGAACATTATTACAACAATGTAATCCCTTTCCAACTGATGCTGCATCTTAACATGCTCTCAACTGATTCAAAATAGTGATACTGTCACTCAAGGTGTAATTGTAATAGATCAAGGGATTATAATCTTTTGCACCTCAAGGCCCACTTGGCAATGGCCTCCAGAAACCACGAGGTGGCGCTTACGGCCTAACGGTTGAGAAATGCCGTTATAGATAATGTGCTTCAATAGCTCCTTGCTGGGACCATAACTTCTTCACATAAGAGTATTGAAACAATTCTTGGGGGGGTGGGGGTATATAGTAATTCATTCTTGTTTAAAGCAACACTAACACGCATCTCAATAACAGGCTAAAATATTGAGCAAACTTGCAGAAAATTACGTATGCCAATGAAGTGTGCAACGTAATCTTTTCGTTAACAGGCAAGCCCATTCTATTTAACAGCCTTTGAAGCGATCGCCAGCTTAGTCATTAGCAAGGATGTGGGATAAGGACACCAAGACCACTACTTTTAGAAGCCAGAATTTATATTAATTTACATTAACTGATCGGTTCGTGTTGTTCAGCAGTGTCTGTCAAACTTCTTGTTTGGGATACTATTTACATGTATTCATGTACAGAACTAATGCAACCGTGCAATCCATTTTGTAGACTTGATTTGGAGAAAAAAACAAGACTGACGTTTATTGTGTACCCCTTTAAACAAATGGTGTCATTGTAAAATGAGGGACGTAAAAAGTGCCCACCATGTATGCAGAGTGATCTTTGAGTTTAAGCTGACAGCTGAGTGCTGTTTCATTCATGTTAAGAGCTTTTGAAACAATGGCTGGCATAGGGTAGGGTGTGGAATAGGTAGAGGTAATACAACATTCTGGACACCGATGCAAAGAAATCACTTCTGCAAAACCTCTTGAAGTTTGACTCGCGTAAACTGAAATTTGCAGTAATCTAAAGAGGCTACCGACATTCATCTTAAAAACTAAAATAAACTATTCGTGCAAAAATCAAGTTATGCGCAGTAGGATACAGTGTGTGCTTGTGTACCCGCATTTCTAAAGCAATATAGTGATTCTGTGAACCCACGCGCTTGGGACATTTTGGTCATCCGTGTGCTTTACTAGGACCATCACTATTGTATTCGAGTACATCAGACAAAAACGCTTTAAGTACGCACTTGTTATCATATTTATTGGGATTCAGTCTCTGTGTCCTGCATTTCAGTCTGATTCCTCGGTTTTAACTTCTGCCTCTTATCAGCTTTAGGAATCAACCTTCCACCACTGCTTAAGCATTACAGCCATTTGGACTAAACTGTAAAGTAAAATATGTTTAAGTGTTATAAATCCATCTAGTCATGCGTTGCTTAGTGTCCACGATATGTTCTGTGAAATAGGACGTTATGCGAACACCATATTATATACTTAGCAAAGCTATATGGGATACTTTATTGTACCTGTATTGACTAAATAGCCAAGAAACTGTACACATACAGTACTGTATTTCAGCTAATGGAAAGGTAATATATGGGTTAAGTTGGTATTGCCTGCGAATTCTACCAAACACTTCGAAGCCAAGCTGAAAGACGACGATGTCCAGAAGCTAGCCATCGTGCTTCGAAGAATCGCAAAGAAGAAGAGTAGGTTAATACTGGACAATACTGTATACATAATATAATAATACATTGTAAATATGCACTACTGTATACATAGGCTAATATGTAATCTGTGCTTACCACAATTGGAGCTTGCAGGGCTAACGTAGTGTTGGGTGAGTCTGTTGCTGGTACAGTTCTGTATTGTACAAGATACTGAACTTACACTAGATTACTGTATGTACACTGTAATAAATTGTACAGCTGTATGCACAAAAATACTTTTCTTATTTTATTTCTATAAACTAACCTATGGTTACTTTGTGAAAAAAAAATCTTTTTTAACTTTTCAATTTTAATTTCATTTTTTATTTTCATTTTAAACTATATTATAACCCTATGGGACAACGGACGTATATGCGGTCGAACGTTGCCCGAACGGACGTTATGTGGCGCATGACTATTTCAAAACGCAGCTTTTCCATTGGTATTGCGTGTTAGCGCAAAATAAATGAGTGTGTGTGCTTGTTGGGTTGTATGGTGTTGTGTGGCTTTCTGCATGTTGATGTGTTCCATATAAATGTTGGGTTATTAAACAGTTTTTTAAACCCTAAAAACGTGTGCGTTTTTCTGCTGGTTCCAGGACCTCACATTCCAAAACCCCCTAGTGCGGGTGAGAGATCGACTCCCTACCGGTGTCTATTCCCCAGAAGTTCCAATTTGTGCACCGAGAGTTGTTACATCATCCATAACGTGCAATATGCTGAACTTTCCCCACAATCGTACAGGCTTTTCCCTCCAAGTTTGGCTTAGGTTTTATGTATTTTTAGAAACCACACATTGTAGAACTCATGTTCTTTTGCGGGTGCTTTTATAATTCTTGTGTGTAATGCTATTTATTTCTATAATAACGTCTGGGGGGAAAAAATCTAATCTACAGCAACTTGTAGGAAGGCCATTTTAATGGAATGTATATACCATTATTAACTTGGCATCCTTTTGACTTCAGAGTGCACGATTTATCGCATCATTTCCAATATAAACAAAGGTCAGCTACTAAGTAATATTCAGAGAATAGTTTTACATTCTATAAAGTTTAACATACTGCCTTAAATGTAGATTGTATGCACATCCGCAAGCCCTACAAATCCTACAATCTATAGAAATAAAGAGATACCACCAATCTGTAAAAACTATCAATGCTAAATAATCATCAAAAGTCTGGCATTTACATTTGGTTACCTACATTTTAAGCCAAACAACCACAGGCTAGCAGAAGATGCAAACTGAGAAACACGGGACAACTGCTTTAAAAAGTACTAAAAGACCGCTGATGTTAAACCACCTCAAGCTCAGAATAGAAACCTCAAAGCAATCACTAATGCAAATTGCCACATCTGCCTAAACAAAAAACACCTATAAAGAATGAACGAAAGTTCAGAGGCGGATAATGGGAGAACTTACCTGGTTCCACTTGCAAATCCTACATATTCAAGAGCCGGGGTCATAATAAAGTATAAAAAATCACTTACCTTTGATACTCACCCCTTCCCTTTGCAGAAAAACTATGCACTCACACTTACCTCATTGCCCATCTTGCTGGCACTGAAAACGTAACTGTTAGTCAGCTCTTACCTTGTACTTACATTTAACAAGACAAAAGTCTGCCCATCACCTACGAGCGTTTTTGCTACATTCAATGTTACAAAGTAGCAGGGCTTCCTTTACTCACCAGCAGTGCATTTACTTTACGCCATCAGCATTTAACGTCGCTCGACTCGTATTCAGTCCATTTAGGAACTGTACATCCTAAGTGCCGCGTGTTAAAGCGATGTGCGAGCGCGTTACGTCCCCGCGTGAAACATTACAACATGGCAGCGCGTCAAACGTTCATATTCGTTACTCAGCGACGCCAATGCATTTCAGTTCATCGCATGTGCACTATTAAAACATTGCGTTGCAAGCACAGTCATGAAGCAAACTTAAGTACAGTCAGGTGAAAAAAATATATAAACCTGTAATGTGAAGATATCAAAGCAACTATGAAACGCATTCTACCCTCTTAGGACATATGATCCTACACTGCCACATGATCCACAACAGATATTACGGGACAAACAAAGCAGTCGTTTCCTAAGCCCTCGGAAAACCAGTTAACAAACCAGTATGTTAAATGACTAGAGATGTAAAGCTACAAATAAATTTCTTCCCTCACAATTGAGCAGCTTATATAGTCTTCAGTTGATTGAGTGAGCCAGAGGGATAAAATAAATATATACAATTGTCATTAAACTGTCAAAAGCATTTTTCTAACCTGCCATTAAACTTTGAGAGGTCTTCGATTTAAATACGCGCAGCAATATTTAATACGCATATATAACAAGACAGCGGGTGTCCTCGGCTTAGAATGCATGACAAGCTAGCAGAAATATAAGCGTTTATAATACGCTATACACTTCATTTGGGGATTGAAGGAAGACGAATGTAATAAGCCGGGCAACTTGTGCGGTGTTTTAACCAGATGTATGACGGTCTGCTGCGCTTAACAAACATCAGCCAGGAGGGCTTCACTGGATAGCCATTGGCCACAAATTTAATGATTATGCCGATATTCAGAAATACCATCCCAAGTGTCCTAGTGTTTACAGAAGCTGCACAATCAGTGGATTGTTGACAACAAAACCTCTTAATGGAGGATGTCTACACGCATATTACTACTTTTCACTGATGGATATTAGCTACACTAGATTGTTGTTGGCCTTTAGAATGGAAAATATAAACACCACTTGACAGTAAAGGTGACATTCTCACATCAAGACAACCCACTCACATCCTTAGCCAGCAACCAAAATCCTAACGTCAGATACCCAGCTGCACAATCATGTTAACATAATTATATCCCTCCCTGGCACAGCAGTACCACCAACAAGGAAGGCTATGAAACGTTGCAATGAGATGCATCATTCTCAATGGAACTCGAATCAAAACTGAAGTGCCTGCCAAGCGCTACAATGAAAACACCCCCTCTCCCTCCGCAAAGACAGACGTTTGGCGTGAATCTCAGGCGCTATCCCATGTGCGGCCCGCACGGACGCGCGCGGGCCTACCTGGTCCAGGATGTAGTTACGCCGTTTGCGGGCGGCGATCTGCAGCAGGCGGTTGAGGCAGTGTGTTGCCTCCTGGATGAGAACGTCCCAGCGGCCCGCGTAGTTGCGCTGCCGGCGGAGGCCCATGATCTGCAAACAAGGAAAAAAAACACAAGGCATAAAGCCAGCAGTGATTTAGCGGGTCACCTGTTTTTTGGAAAATCGTTGCATTACCTATGTATAACTTAATTACACCAAGGATATTGTTTTCAACATAACCATATGCATTCGAAAAATCAAGCCAGTTACTGCAATATATTGGAGAGGTGCTGCCAGGATCCGGGTTTTTCGCTATCCGGGGTCACTGTCGTCCCCTATTCCTCATGAATAACGAGGACTAAGTAAATGCACAAAGTCCTATTGGTTCATACCACAAAATAAAAGTCAAAGTCCGAAGACGTGAGGCAGCAAAATGTGTGCACTATTAATAGCAAGTACTACAATCTATGGGTTTACCTTCATCTTCTCCATGATGTTGTTGGTACCCATGATGTTGTACTTCTTTTCAGGATTCTCCCGGCAGTGCTTTTCAGCCCATGTTGATTTGCCAACACCTGGCAGCCCCACCATCATCAGCACCTGCATCAATAGTTGCAACACACACAACACTCAATCACGAAAGCGTAAATGCTTGGGCAACCCAGCTGTTATTGACCTCTGTATTTAATTGCGGTTACAAATGGATAAAATATACCTATTGTACAGTCAATATGTCACGTAGTTCTATGTGTTCATTTAATAATTGCGAGTTAAACATGTCACCAGGTGAAACGGGCCATGCCACACATTATGGAAGTTAGGTTGGGCATTATGTAAAGATCTTTCTACTGAGCAAAATGGAAACAGGCGGTAGGCATAATTGTCCCTTATCCCACTTCAACCTCATTTATCTTGAAACTGGGAAGTTAAATAGGTGGTGGGTTTTTTTTTATTGTGTTGTGTGCAAGGTTTTCTAATAAATGATGCAAAAAACAAGCAGTACCATAACCTATTGAATTAAATCACTACACCTTGCATACATCCCAATTGTGAAAACCAAAACTTGCAATGCTGTTGAGAGCAGGGGGCTGCATGTAGAGCAGCGTTTGCCTTAAAGGATGTGCGCTCTGTGTTCGTCCACAAATCCAACGTCAGTGGTCACCTCGCAATCAGCCTTGGTCTTGGGCCCCAAGGTGCCACGGATCCTTTTATCCAGGGGCACATCCTGGATGAACATGAAGCCCTCGGGCAATGGGAAAAATGGCTCCTCCCTCTGTCCAAAGTTGAACTCCATGGAGCAATTCTTAGTGAGGATGTGAGGAAAGAGTGGGCGCCCAGCTAGGTCCTCCTTGCTGACTTTGAACGCCACCCCCAGGTCCTTGCCATTTTTCGAGAAGGAGACCTCCACTTGTTCGCCCTCAAAGTTCTGCAAAGACAGGGTGAGAAACAATACTCATCATGCAGTTCATAAGATCATGTATGTCCGTATTTATTGCATTGAACCACAAGACATGAAGGATATAAGGATGAATATCGTAAAAAAATGATAAGCCATTCACAAAAGGTCATGAATAAAACAACACGTGATTGAATATATCAAATCAATGGAGTCTATAGTAAAAAGGACATGACTAATGGTTAACACAAATAGTGCCCATCATAGCAAGATCTAAACATAACACTATTAATCAGAAAACTCGGAGAGATTTTATAAGCGCTTTAAGTAATTGCCATTATGTAACAAAAGAGGTTATGTAAAATATATATGATATAGATCAGAGGTTCTGAACATCTTACATGCCAGAACCCCATTTAATGTAGCTAGAAAACTAGTGACCTGGACTTGAAAGAGGAGCCCTAGAACTTGAGGTCGGAACACAACCTGACAACGGAACTCCGACCCACATTTATTAAAATGCTGGCAAGGCTAATGTAATTACAGTTAATCAGAATTTCATGCCACCAAACTGAAACATAATCCCACAAACACCGAACATCCGAGAAACTTACAACAAAACAGCCGATAACATCGCCCTCACTAAACTCCTCTCCATAGTCGTCAAACTTGCAGTCGACAGACTTCTTTGCAGAACCTCCATAGCCGTAAGAAAATTTTTCCTCTCCTGTATGACACACAAAAACAGCAGAAAAAATAATATATTTTAGCTATTACGCAACTTCAGATGTATATAGGGGTCAAGGTAGAAGCGTTCACGTCGCGATCCCTGTCAGGTAATACTTGGTGTTGCCTGCGAATTCTACCAAACACTTCGAAGCCGAGCTGAAAGACAACGATGTCCAGAAGCTGACCATCGTGCTTCGAAGAATCGCAAAGAAGAAGAAGATGTATATAGCTGTTGCAGAAATATAAACTATTTCAGTTTAAAAAACAATTACAGAAATTACACAAATCTAAAATCGTTGGACTTGCAGTTTAAACTTTCAGCTCTGTGAAACTCCGAGAAGTCCATTGAAATTATACCTAGGCTCCTCCATGAACCATTGCAATCCATTGTTACAAAGAAGCAGTTACTCGATCGAATAATGTAACCTCGCACTTAATTTTACCATCTTGTTTGTATTATATATACACTTCTTCTAGCTCGCTTGTGCTTTTGTTTGATTCACTCGTCTGAATATAACATTAGCATTTCATTGACATACATCTTTATCGATTACAACTCATGCGTTAATTAAAAAAAGGTGATTTTAATCAATGAATGAAGATGTTATCACATTCCTTATTAATAGTCGCAATGTAAGTAAACACCACTTTGATTTTGGGTTGCATATCCCTTGTGTGAAAATCAAGTAAAGCAACTTGATCTTCTAAAAACAACAATATCAAAACAGTTGGTGCTAGAAAGCTTCATGTAAAATTACTGCTGACCTAGCTGAGTGCTGCAGCTGTCCAGGGACCAGCCAACACGAACGACGTGGGGGCAGGGCTCCGAAGCCGGCAGATGTTTCACGGCAATCTTCTCTGTCACCTGAAAATGCAGCACAAGGAGCATTTGAATGCAGGTGCGAGTCAATCCCACGGAGGGTGATTATTTCTCCTGTCTAAAATTGCAACCGTTCAAAGCATCTTCAGCCAGTGGTTCCCAAAGTGTGTGCTACGGCACTCGGGGCGCCACACTAACTCGCAGGGGCCCCGAGGGATATTTCAAATTTTCTATGTATGCAATATATTTTCTGACATTGGGCGAGTTGGAAAAAATCTGATACACTCAGGGCGCCGTGAACCGAGAAAGTTTGGGAACCACCGTCTTAAGCCATAAATTGCCGTTTCAACATCGCACACCGGCCACGCTTTGCATGAGGTGCAATACCACATTTTATCCACCAGAGAGAATTTGATAATTGTTTTTTTTTAGATTCGATGGCTCTATCGTGTATAGTTGCCCTTTACTGTGAGCTGAGATTTCTTCGTGTCATTAACTGAAAAAGATATGGCCTAGTGAGCCTCATTATTTCTACAAACGTAGACTGTGGCCATATACTTCCATCAACATTTAATGTTTGTTCCTTTGGTTTTTATTGGTTGTTTTTTTCTTTCATTGTTGAAATGCCATTCTCTTCGCGCCCCTTGTGTAGCGCTTTGTGACCCTCGGGTGAAAGGCGCTATATAAAACGCTATTATTATTATTAACATGAATGTAATTTAGATCCCAATGGCTGCAGATAATTATGAAACCCCTTGCAAACGAGACTATCCTGGTCTCTTGACTTCTCAGCTGGTCAAACAAATCAACTTGATGCTACTTGTACCTTCATCTCATAGCCGACTTGCCCTTTGATCACGCCGTAGGTCGCTCGAGCACCGGACCACAGGTAGGCAAATCCCTCGAAGGTCAGCGGGAAACCACTATACCGGTCACGGGTCACCTTGAAGTGCAGGTCCGAGTTGTCTGAAGAAAAAAGCTTACAATTACATTGGTTCCGTTGAATGACTTGCGATCAACACAAATGTGAAAAGCAGATTAGGAGGGTGCTAAATACGTGCAGTAAGATTTATATGATGAGCAAAGGTGTACTCACAGGTGTCCAAGACAACCAAGCTCTCATCAATGTCTTCATCATCATCCTCTAATGGCGGCTGCATTGGTTTTCTGTGAACACACAACAACCACTCAATAAATACCTTTATTTACACCAGAGGTTTAAAGGATAATGAGATGCATCATTAGTTTTGTAACGGACATACAAATGAAAAACACATGTTTCATCAAAACAAAAGGCAAAGGCTCAACCCCCATAACCGCACTAAAGAACCACACCCAAAAGAGATTAGATTAACAATGAATTTGATTAAGATCCTAAGCCTTTACATTTGTTTAAGGGTCAATGTATAAGCAGCAATGTTGTCACGACTAGCAACATTCTGGTTAGAGTGCATTGTCAGTACATTGTCAAAAGCATAAAAATGCACTTCGGATCTGCTTTGGGTATCACATTCAACACTGTAGAAAATGTTTGATGTGGAAATCCCCTGGAGTCTTCTTCTTTGCGATTCTTCGAAGC
>JAZEWU010000023.1:7107804-7122585 GCA_036362915.1 Geotria australis | reverse complement strand
TTGGAAAAAAGCAGGATTGATGAGGTCTTGCCCAGCAATACCAGGTTTTGTCGGCTTGGGCTGCAAGATATCCAGGAGATTGGCAGTACAGCAATGCATTCTTAAATCTGTATTAAGTTTGAGTGTTAACCCCTCATATGCTTTCGTTGAGTACTCCGTTTCCTCGCCAAGGATGGAATTACCCAAACATCCTAATGCAGAACCCTTTTGAAATGGGGTGCTAAGACTCATTGGGGCTCTCCTGGATAAATACATGATATGATGTTTCCTGGAAAATAAATGACAAATAAACCAGTGAATAAAATGCATTGGCTTCATATTAAAACAGACACCAATGGGTCAGATGTCCGCTAGTATTTACGAATGAGATATTTAGTTTGATATTAATAGGATACATATTGTTAATGTCACGTTAAGAATTGATAAATTCCAGCCTTGACATGTCCCTATGCCTGTGGACATGCAACATTACACAAAACATTACACATTTAACCTTTCAGCTGTTCTCAAAGTAAGGTCCCTCACTCTGCTGCGTTATTCACAACACAACCCCTCCGGCATTAGTGCAAATAGATGCAATTTCCCTGTTGCGTTTGACTGTTATGAATAATAATGCAGATTGGTATATTCTTTGCCGTGAATAATGACTTCCAATTATAGTTACGAGTATGGTTGTTCATTGCAGTTTTTAATTTAGAGTACGTGCATACACAACCATTTTTTTTTAAAATCCGTTGTCAGTTTCCCTCACAAATCGAAATGCCGGACGAAGAATAAAGGTCCTCCTCAGTGTATGTGTGTGTCTGTTGTAACAGACTGTGCGATGACTAAAGAATCCCGCATCTGGTGTGCTCGGCGATGGCTGTCACTGACCAGACACATTCAAACGTGCCATGCCGTTCCCACTTGCCAGTCGGTTCAGTCATCACTCGATTACAATAACGATTCTACGATGCATGAAATTGACAGTTGGATTTTAAAGCTGCCCTGGAGAGCATTTCTCGTACATCGAGCCGTGAAAGCCCACATCAGTACAGTTGATTTAAAAGAGAAACTATCAGAAAAAATGTGCAATCGATGAAAAACCCCGGTGACGAGTGAGTGACGCTGCCCTTGGCCCCATGTACGCATAGGGTCACCGCACTGGGGCTCATGTGGCCGGGTTCCCAGCAGAGAGGAGGGCGCTGTGTCACTCGAGGAGCGAGCCCTGCTCAAGGAGGAGTTTGTGAGCCGCATGTATCGCCGCTTCTTAGATGGACAGGACCAAGACTTTGATTACAGGTACACTGTGAGCCGTCTGTTTCATGCAGGGTAACAGAGACAGTGGTCGTCCTATGATAGTCACAAATGCCATAAGAATGTGAAGTGTTTAACACTAGTGGACAGTATCAACTTAAAACATATAGCAAGACTTTACCCACCACCAAGGCCTCACTGAGCCTGAAGCTTCACTGAGTCTATTAAGAGGGTCGTTTTTGCGATGTCTGGCCAGTTGTTGAATTAGTTTTGCATGTGAACATATTTCTTCTGCGATAACTAGGGTAAGGAATCACTGACTAAATATAGATGGGTCCCGCCAGTGGCATTACGCTTATAACACTCAGCTCATAATCAGAAATTGAGTAACACTTCCAGTGAGTAGTTAAACTGGCATAACATCCTTTCAGGTTCTAAATAATATGTACTGCTTAAAAATAAACAGTAAGTCATGTTTTGTTTACACTGGGCCCTGCCATGGAAATGTGGAAATTCTACTTCTCATGGCTTCCACTTGAAATTGATAAGCACTGCCCCATTGCATGTTTGAGCAAGGAGACATTTGTCTTTGAAGGTTGAAACGTTAAGCTTAAGTCAATGTAAGCATTGGTAGATGCTTGAACAACTTAAAGAATTTTCACGACGTTTTTGACCAATTGTTTTCCAAACTGAAATAATGCGGTGGCGATCATCTCGTTGAAAAAGATCTAGTGGTGGAAATACCACATTCCCAGGACGGTAGTTAATTTCTCTATACGACAGCGGATGATTTAAAAGTAGTACTGTAGCGGTTTGGTTTTATCTCTTGCTGGGAACGAGATTGGCCTAACGACCCTTAAACGCACAGTGCGCGCGAGGCATTAATTCGTGCATCACACCCCCGCCATTACATAACGTTTACGAGGCCCTGGTTGTGGGTGTAATGTTCATTGGCAATGGCATGTGACCTTGTGCCGTTCACTCTGCATCTAAGATTGTTGGTACTTCTTTCTGTCAGTGTGGGCAGGCAGAAAGGGTGGGTACAGAGGAAAAAAAATATCTTGATATAAATACAGAGAAAAGGATATGCAATTATAAAGATGAACGGCTTGCCTGTCCCCTTGTATTCATGTATCGGCAGCACAAGCTGCCAAGCCTCAATATAAATCATGCACCCTACGTGCGTACATGCATACACGCATAGACTAATTATAAAATGTTGCTTCACTACATTAAACCAACGGGCAAAAAATATGAAATGAAAAGGGTGAAACATTTACCCAACAAACAAAATACACTTCACAAACCTTTAAGCCCATTGCGCTGCGTAAAACCTAAGACTTAACAGATATACTATGGTTACCTAAGACATGCTATTTATCTGAGTAGGGTTTTGGCGACATCTGTTGTTCAAGAGCTTCAATTAAGGGTAGATGAATTCACTGATGCCTGGTTTCTATTCCCTACTGAATGTTGATAAGTAAACATTTTAGGCTGAGTGGACCTAGTGCAGGCCCAGGCCATGGTTCAAATTCTAGTTGCATGTGCATCGCTGTGAATCAAACCCATGTCACGTATTTTAATGCAGTGCCCAAACAACTACACCATCATATTCCACACTGTGTGCTACATGTGTATAAAACCAGTGAGAGAGGGTGTGGTCAACTGGACTCATAATCACCCCTTTGTGCCCTATAAAATAAGTAAATGTTTGTAGTAAATGACCAGTGGCTACTAAATGTACAGACCGGCCCCACTGTAAGAATGTGTCATTTCCACCACTGCCAACTAAAATGGAGCTGAGCACCGCCCTGTGCTCGCTTGAGCGGGGAGATAATCTGACATCGACATTGAGTCTGGTTGGCGAGAGCTAATGCATTGTTGTTTGTGTCGATGTGTGAAGCAGCTCTGTGGATGACAACGCAGACTACGACAATCTGGATATTGTAGAGCAGGACGAGGAGGACCGCTACTTTGACGAAGACTGACAAGGTGCAGGTGAGCACGTGACCACCAGAGAGCATCATGTTCTTGTATATGTCTGTGTGGGGAACTGGTTAAATAAACATCACTGTCCAACTCCCTGTGGCGACGGTGTGAATCGCATGTAGTTTTGATGTAGAGTTTGAATCAGTGGCCAAATCACGCGGAATGTACCTGATATTGACATATCATAATAATAAATGCTATTAATAACGTGCACATATTCATTGAATTTCTAAGGTATTAATTTGAAGAGAGAATGACTTGGAGGCGCGAGGAAACCGCAGCGAGGCAGGGGAGGGGGGAAGGCAGCCGGGCGGTTAACCGGCGCCAAAATCTTGGCACACACTACATCCTATATAAGTATATATTATGATGTTATCGGCCAATTGAGTGCTTTTTTTTAAGTTCTGGAAGCTAAGCATGATTCATTCTGAATAATACTCGTATGGGCGACCAACCTGCACAAAATACATGTCTAGTTGGTGTTATGGACAGTAGAGGACAATGAAGCAAAATCCATTGTTCTGCACTCCCCTCTCCACCTTCGCCAACCTGCACTGACCATCGTAGTGAATAAGATCTATTAGCCCTCGTGGGGAAGCCCTAATCCAGCAGTGGATTGACAAACGGGCCGTGTATATCCGTGCGCGTGAGCAGAGAGGACACGCAAGCCCGTCAGAGTTAGAGCACGGTTTATTCTACAAGTACGAAAGGTTTTTTGCCCCGACCTTCGAAGTACACGCATCCCACCCGAATGCACAGAGGACTGCGCGGCTGGAAGGCCGCGTGACGTGCGCGCACGGTGCCGTATGTACACCCGCAGGCGGCGCAACTAGGGCTCCGTTCCGCGCGAGCAGAATTCCGATGACTTCTCCAGCGGCGAGGGGCGCCCTGCGTCCTTGCGGCACGGGAGGTCGCGCCAACGCGCCGTCCGGTAGCCGCGCGTCTGAATCGAGGGACTGCGTTGGCTGTGAGCTACAGGCAAGGTCTGAAAATACTTTACCACCATCGCCGGTCAACAAGCACCACCTGTCAAACATCACCATCGGGAGGTCATCGCAGCCATTACCATTAATGGCGACACACCTTGCTAGAACTTTCTTCCTTCTGCTGGATCTGTAAGCTGTTGAATAGTTGACACCCAACCTCGAAGGTGTGTTGTTAAGAGTATCCTACCATCTGGAATTTGATCTTTGCCTTTGTTGGTGACCACTGCCTTGGTAACCTGCCCTAAACCATCTGAACACGTGCATCACTCACCACAGCATCCTCTTCCTAATATGCAGTGCATTCCACACTGTTTCATTTGAGGCTGTTATGATGAATGTATATTGGTAATTGGTACAATATACTTATACTATTGTTTTAATGGTTATATAATATTTGCTACTGATAACATATTTGTAGAATTGTTTGACATTTTCACCAGCACATTGTAAAAATGCCTCTTTAACTCATGTGCCAATAATACTTTCCCCTGGTGCTCTCTTTGCCCAAACAATTATTTGATTTTTAAAATTCATTATCATAAGTTATGTATGCTGGAAACTCTGAAATGTTCCGTACATTTTGTTAACAGGGCTTTATTAGAAATGTTGATCCAATTTATCGTTGAGCATCTTTGTTCAATGAAGAGGCGCACTTGGAAGAAAGCCATGCATATGTGAGGATAACATGAAAAAATCTGCACGAATAGGTCAGCAACCTACTTGCGATACCATCTCTTTCAGGCCACCTTTCAACCCTTATGATCTCTGCGTAATCCACAAACCCTGCCTTACAAAGTGCTGCATTGTGGGCGTCTGCAACCACACGCAGATGTGTTTGTTATGGACGATGATGATGGAATATTTTCAGTCTGGGGTCACTGCAATCAGCTGGCTATAAATGACCAATCGGAAAACAGTGCTGTTGTGGATTCCCCTCTTAGGGCTATAGCTACATTAAGCTACTGGTAAATATTTCATACAAGTTTAATTATGTTAAATTCGATTAAAAATGCGTAAAATTGCAGCTTGTAATTAACTCTTATTCATTATTATACCATTACCGGCCATCGATTTAGAAATTGTTGACCTTAAATGTTTTTTTAACAAATGGGTTTTTCCTTTGCTTGAAGAATGTAGGGTGTTTTAAAATAAATGTCCATGTTGTGTTTTTGTACATTTGAGTTTTGCATGGAAGATAATAAATGGTTCGCCAAAGGTAAAACGGAATTGACTTTGACAATAGGAATTGGTTTGATGACAGGTCACCTATTAAATTAAAGCGTAAAAATATCGTATTTTAAATCTTGTGATTACTGATTATAAAACCCTATTTAAAATGTTAAGCATTGCACTTGGCTTTTAAACAAGTGTTCATTTCATTTCAATCAGTTACTACGTTTTTACAGTTTTAGGATTTCTTCTATGCATAACTTGTTGAAGTTGGGTGCTTAATTGTCTCATTCGTTACATCTTGAAGTGAATTCCGCTTGCCCAAGACAGCTTGAAGTGAAATGATACATTACACAAGACACGTACCAACACATACTCGTGCCGCACACACACAAGATAACAAAACATTTGGTAAGTTATTTGTACAACATTATAAATTAAACTGTTATTGCTGAGTGACACTGACCTGGCTTCATAGTTGACTGCACTAGAAACTGCACCTCCTTTCTTTTAAGTGCATTTTCTTTTTTTGGCAGGGCTTTAACCATAAACCAAACAACACATAAACAACAGTTCAACAGTAGTATACTTCTGTTGGCACAGACTAATTAGGACTGGGCACCCTTGAGAAAACATAAGAGTGAATTAGGCAGAATCCAGCGAATAGAGTAGAGCTTGCCCTGCTGATTAACAGCATCTGCTGGTTCTTCTTCTGCATATGGCTGATGTTGATGTCCAGCAACAGCTGTCATTTTACATTGAGGTGTTTGAGTCAGGGGAAGCGGAGTGGTGCATCGCTGTGCTGATGCCTCCGTCATATTTGTGAATTGGGCAATGAGTCGTTATATGTTCCTTGGTCCGTTCTGAGTGACCGCAGCCACACACTTTGGTCATCCAGAGCAGACCATTGAACTTATAGATCATGCAGGCCGTTGTGCAGATAGAGTTGGGACAGGTTAGAATGTTCTGCTGGTGGGTTTTGTTTATGTTGTTAATTTGCACGTTTGTTGTATCGCAGGAATCCCGCTCCTAGAGCTTGCAAGCTCTCAGGATATTTTCTACTTTAATAAGAAACATCTATCTATCTATGGTGCTGTCCGCCATGCAGAATGCAGGAAGATACTTGTCCCCTACTTTGTCAGAGGCTCACACGACAACGCAATAACCACTCCTTGCTGCATACATGAGCAGCACTCCTTTTATCGCTGATCTGGATTCAAACAATGCTATGGTTGTAAATGCCTTTTGTTTAGTCTTCATTTACAACGACAACATTGAGTTGGGGGGGGGGTGCCTGAGCACATCTCAAGTGTTTGTTTTATCGGAATAGAACACATGCAGTGAAGGCATCTTTGTTGAAAAAAATTATGAGACATTTGCAATCATGTTCCAAATGATGGACTTCAAAAACATCATTTTTATGTGTGTCAGCATCAGCAAGTCCCTGCTGTATCTCATTTGTATAACAAATATTGGCAAAAAAATTACACTGAAAATAGCCACTTATAGTTCTCAACATGTGCTAAGTATAAATCAGTCCTGCTGGTCTAATTTTGTGTATCTTGTGACTGCTACTTCTGGTCTATGCCAAATTACTTGTAAAGAGATGGACTCGACTGAGACAATCTTGAGTCCTCAAGACAAGTCCTCGGCTTCAAGGCAGGCTCAAGGATATATTCTCTCAGGGGTGTAGCCTCAGTCCAAGGTGTTGGCTTAGAGGCTGAAGCCGTTTCACTGACCTCAGTCTAGACTAGAGGATCCAACCTTGACACTGGCCTTGATCTAAACCCATCCATTGCGCTGGGCTTGCCATTGTGGTGACCAGTCTTGATCTTGGAGTTTTCAGATATCACTTTAAAGGCCTTGGCCTTTTTGGTTGCAGCCTTGTACACAAGACTGCCTCCAGGTAGTTTTGGCTTTTGATGCACATAAGCTGACAGAAATCTATGCATATTACCCTGTGGTTTGTGCATTCGTTTGGGGAGGCAGCTGTGTGAGCAGTGGGCAGCCCAGCCGTCACACAGTTCGCCTCGGAAATCCGCAGCAAAACTAGCATTATGTATACGTGTGTGTGTAAAGGCAAAGGTCTGTGCGCTTCACACTGCGTCCACCAACTGCGCTTAAGGTAGCAAAAGCATGAAGTCTTTCATGAAGGATTACTAAACCGTTCCGCAGTGGCTAAAATCTTCACAAGAGTACCCTAATTTTGCTCTATATTAGGGCCTTGTCAACCATGGGAGTCCTCCAGATACACAGGCATCACTAAGGGGTTTGCAAAACAGGAAAAGTGCCATGGAGGGGTCCATACACATCTGTACACCAGCATCACTACCCCCATAAACCCAAACCGACCGTCCAGCACTGCTCTTTAATCAATTAGATCGTAGAATTTATAGTAGTTTGGAACATTTGCCATAAACTGTTCATGTCACCGGCTTTAATTCATAGTGTTGTACAATGGTTTGTATATATTTGGATCTACTTTTATAAAAAGGAGGGAGGAGGCAGCATTTGTCTCTGGTGTGCACAGCTCGCAGAGGAATCGAGGTTGCTGGGATGTTAATGCAATGCACCAGTCACTGCACATGCTCACGGACAAAGTATATTACTTAATTCACGTTGGCTGCCTGCCACTCGTTCTATCCCCACATGAGCTTCTTAAAAAAGCGTAAAAGGGAATATAAAATGTGATTTTAAGTTGGATCCCAAAGCCTCAATCAATAATGCTCTTTACAGTTTGTATTGGCCTCCCAAAGTTGCTTGACAAAGGGGTAGAGCGAAATATATCAAGAATCTGTGTGTTCGAGTGTTGGCAGATGTACAAAGAGAAAAATGCAATGGAAAAAGCGGTCTCCTGCAGTCATACCGAAAACATTTGCTAAAGTTCACTTGGCATTTTCAAAGGCGTTGCCTTTAATACCAGTCAAATGAGTGAGCTGCCGCAGGTTTAGTTTGAAGTGTAGGATGCAGTGGAAGGCAGCTGAAAGGGTTGCCTGCTAGAGGTAGTACTGTCTGAGCTTTAAAAACAAATCTCATTTCAACTGGCAGTGTAGCTCCACAGAGCTACGCATAGCTTATTTGGAAGCTTGCCCCACAACATATTCTCTGGAACAGCTCGTTTAATTGCAGACAAATTTGGCCGTGATACCGATTCAGTGGTCTTGCCTTTACACCTACATGGTCTTCAATTTATAGACCACCCCACTGATTTCAATAGACTAGTCTCGTGCAATACGTGATGGGGTTATAAGAGACATCTATCTCTCTGTTGGATAGGCTATGGTGCAGCAATTTGGTGTCCCGCACACTGCTCGTGACGTAACCCCACTGGATTTTTTTTCACGTGGAGTCGTATCAAAAGATTCGTGTGTGTGGTTTATTAGACAAACCCGCAAAATATCAATAACCTCGGCCTACACATAATTCGGTGCTGTGAGTAAATCACAGCGGCTATGTTTATCAACGCTTATAAAGATGTGCGCACTACGTGGATGTAAGTTCAACAAAGTAGGCATGTATGGCCGGAAGTTTAGTTGGTGGTCTAAGGCTACCATACATGCAGTTCTTTTGAAGCAGTGGTTTTGCATAAAGGTTGCAAGCTTTTGTAGATGCAATGCACAAGTTTGTGTGTTAAACCTATTTCATTTGCCGCCTGTGCTCATTTCCAGATTTGAATTAGCTGCTCCAGTGTACAGATTGTATTTGAAAAGTGTTACAGGATTGAGACCAGTGGGAGACATGTAGAAGTTTTCATTTACAATGTAGTTTAAATAGATGGCCATGTATATCCAGACAACAACATGAGCTTAAGGTCAATGTTGACTTGGAAACGACCTCGCAGCGTGCTGTCATTAGCATGATAACTGCAGCTTCCGACTACAGCTGGGTGCAGGATTCTGACCGATAGAGCTTGGGTAGTGAGCAGGTTAATCTCTCCCACACCACCCAGCCACTTGACGTACGAGTCAAGGCACTGCTCTGCATGTTTACTACTCCCCTGCTCTGCGCATGGTAGCTTGATTCTAAATGAGGGAATTACTCAAATATTAGGCATTTAACGATGCTTTAAGTAATCAAAATCATGTTCAGTCACAATACGCGCGTTGAATTGTGCATGGAGGATTTTTTTTTCACCTGTATTGCATGGAACTAGTTCTTGTCGCTCGTGCTTCCCGAAGGCTTTTCAAATTCCAATTCACTCCACAAAGGTAGAAATTGATTTATTCTTGAAAGTTATTATTGGGGGGTGAAGCGTTGCATGCCAGTAAAATAAGATGTGCACTGTGAAATGTAATAAGCACGTATACTGCACAGGTTTTGCAGTATTCTCTGCAAAACAAATCACAAATTGGCTTTATTTTTGTGGCAACGGTGCTTTTAGGAAATAGAAAAAAATCACTCTACGCCCCAAGTTGTGAAAGCGGTCCATAAATAAGATGGCACTGGAAAATCGAAGATGGTGCCACACCACTTGTGTTCCGTCTGTTTGGAGAATGCTTGAGTCCTTGGTCGCATCACTTCGACACTTGAGCACGAAGAAATCTGCTGGGGCCCATCTCTGTGCCCCTGCAACCTGACACCGCATTGGGAGACTGGCTCCTGCCATAGCAATGTTGAATTTCCATCATCGGCTCAGGACCTCCAACAGCAATGAACGCTGCCCCCTGCTCGATTGAGCGTTGTGAGACCAACGTAATCGTCGTGAACGTCCTTGTCGAGCTGGCGTATAGCTCACAAACTCCACGTTTAAATCGTTGCGGACCGCGTCTGCAAAGGGCCAGCCGTATCCACCACCACGACGCAGATCATACCCCCGACCCTAGACCCTCGTCTGGCGATACGAGCGGCTGCTGCCCGAGCCGCCCTGGCCGCCGCTTCCCGCGGGGTGCGCGTGGTGATGCCCGGCCTGCGAGTGCGCGTGGCCGCCGCCGCCCGCCGACGCCGACGATGACGCCGAAGTTGCCGACGACGGAGGGAACACGAAGGCCGTGGCGGCGGCGGAGGCGGCAGAGGCGGCGCCGTGCGGCTCGCCGTGGTGGCCCGGGTGCGGCGCCACCGGCGGCGGGGGCGGCGTGTGGCCGGAGCTGGACTCGGAGCAGAGCTGCGAGCGCGAGAGGCTGCTCTGCAGCGCGGCCGGCATGAGCCACTCGCGGGGCAGGAGGCTGCGCAGGAAGGGGATGCAGGAGCTCACGTGCGCCAGGCGGTTCACCCAGCGCGGGATCTCCCTGCCGCACAGGATCTGCGGGTGCGCGCAGAGGTCGCGCGTCAGACCGGCGGGGTTCTGATGGTGAGCGCGTTTGAAGGCGCGAGTGTCGAGCCGAGCGGCACTGCGGGCGGGGGGCCTTCAGCAGTCGAGCGGTAGCGCGTTTGTCACGTGTTGCAGAGTATTGCCCGTAATGGAGATAGCTTGGGGAGGAAGGCCTTCATCCAGCAGTTGAGTGACTATGGAGCATGATGCTGATGAGAGTGAATAGCATCTTAAGCATCAGCACATTATAAGTTAAACGTTCATTTCTCTAGGCAAATAGAGTCCGCACAAAGTTTAATGCACGCCAAATGTTGCCCTCAACAAATTTGTCTGATCAGTTCAATAATTTTTGGAAGTGGCAGCTAAAAAATTAATGTGTGGCGGAACCGAGAACCGTTGAATTTTTAATGATGTTCCCTCTCTCCACCATTTCCCGGCCCTGCTTAAAATGCACGGACGCCGAGAGGTATGCTGCTTATAAATCGATAGGAGCTGAAATAACTCAAATGGATTTATGTAAAGCAGGCTCACATTACGAATTTACTATTGCAGTTTTAAATTTAAAGAAGGATGAGCTCAGTCGGCTGTATTAGTTTACAGGAGCAACCCGCCTCAACTGTGTATAATTAACGTGTTCACATTACAAATCTATCTGCAGGAAAGCTTCACTGCACCGAGTCTCGAGACGTGTTTTCAAGTGTGTGCTGCTTGGGATGTGTGGTGAATGAACCCTATCTTGGCATGCGTAAGAAAAGTGAGTGGCCACGGGCAAGGAAAACACCAGAAACGTATGTTAACAACCGACTTACTCTGAGTGCATTCATATTTCCCTGCAGGTGGGTGTCAAACACACGACCGTGGCTCTCCACCATGTGTGATCAACCAACCCTGCCCATTTTCCACTGGTACATCCGTACCAAGCCACGGTATGGGTGATTCTGCACTGGCTGTTTGTCATGCCAAGGTAGACCCAAACTGTGATAAGCTCACCTTAGCAGACACGTGAATCTGGCTGGGGGCCAAGAAGGACCAAGGGTGAGACTAACGACGCGTTCACCGCACGTGGAATCGGTACAATTCAAACTGGACATTGTGAGCTTCACGAGCCACCGTCTACCACATTGTTTTATCTCATCCACGCTGTGTTCAACCTCCAAAGCTGCAGGTAACATCACTTCCGTTATTACTTCTTCCCTTGCATTGATCTACTTTGAAATTCCCTTGCATCGCCCCTTCTCCCATTTTCTTGCTCGATTCGAGTAACCTGTTACTCGTTGTGTATTGCAACTTTAATTGCCCTGTTTCTGGCTGGTTTGTGTTTTGGGCCCTTGGGCCCGTGCTCAGCTACCGTGATTTAAAAATAAGTAAACTTGGTCACGAGGTCATCCGCACCTCGGCCAGGCCAGCGGTGAAATGGTTGCAGTTCTTGTTGATGAGGTGGTAGGCGTTTCCCTTGAAGTCCTTGCCCAGCTCCTCCACAATCTGGGCCACGTCCTCCTCCGCAAAGTCGGTGGTGCCCAGCATGATCGCCTCCCTGCGCGGTGAGAGAACGCGCGAATGGCGGCAGTCCAGCCGGGGCGGCAGTCGGACACGCACGCGTGGTCAGGGTATGTATCGTGTAACGAATCGGATGGATAGAGGGACACTACTGTATAATCCACCCCCTTGCTATATGAGGCCCCGGTCATGGTGGGTAGTGAATTGAGCACGTGGCATTGTGTGGGGGTCTGGGTGGAGGTGGGAGCCGCTCACTTGAACTTGAACGTCTCCCCCAGCTCGGCGACATCCCCCGGGACGATCTCGAACACGCCGCTGAATGGGTACGGGTGACCCCCGTACGCAAATTCTGCACCGCATGCGGACGCGCAGTGTCAAAGCCGTGGCACGAGGCCCCTTCGCGAAGGAGCACGCCGTGTTTCGCGAAGATCGTAAATTGCGGGAGTCTCACTGTACGGGGCAATATTGCCGCGTGATGTTACACAATTATGGATTTTTTAAACTTTCACTTGTAATGTTTTCACCAGGACTTCAACGTCCACTAGTGCTGCAGACAGCGTGTATCTTTTGGTGGATGTACCCACACTATTAATGAGGGTGGCTGCAAACTTCCATAACTATCTGCAAGTGTGCTATTCCGTTCCACCGTGTTACCATGCCACCACAGCAGTCCAGATACACATGCGTACCCAAGGAGGTGACCGGGTGGCTCGGAGGTCAGTGCCAAGAAAACACTGCCGAGATACTGCGTTTGACTCCTGGGATCAGTAATGCAAACTAGTTCCTCAAGAGGACAGTGAGTTAATGGTCTCGGACTGGTTACTAATGAGCTTCACAAAATAACCATCGTTTAAAATGTGCATTTCTCAATGTTATCTCAATTGTGCTATTGGCGTCATGGTGTGAAACGAAGAATCCATTCAACACTTTCGTAGGGCAGTGTGGCCTTTTGAGAAGAGGCCACAGAAGTGGATACCACTAGCTCAGTAAGAATTGCGTCATCTCTTGTGACTTGAGAATCGCTCTAAGGGGGGCGCACAGGTGCGTGAGCGTCCACTCACCTCGCCCATACACCTGGATGCCCGAGTGAAAGATGCCGATGCCAATGGTGGAGGTGTACTCGTTCATCCAGTACTGACGCAGGGACATACACAGTAACGAAACATGTCAACATCAGTGCAAAGGCAAGGGCTGGGGAACCGTTTCCTTACTGCATGGCTGAATGGGACTTTCAGATATCTTTGGCAGCCACGCATTAACACACATCTGAATCATGTCCATCAGTGTAAGCGGCCCTTGCAGTCATGTAAGATTATTCGTGACAGTGCGCACAAAATTAGAAACAGAGATAAAAAAATACTCTCCTTCTAGTAGCTGATCAGTGCAGCTAAGATGCATGCGGAAATAAGTAAATTTCGTTTGCAGGTCATTTCAAAGTGGTCAACCTCATGTGGCTGTGGTCAATGTGAAATGAAGTTCGCGGGTGGTGGATCCCCCATCTCTGCTATAGTTCATTGGGAAATAATGTGAGCTCTTATTAATACTCAGATTTCACAGGATGGGGTGGTATAACCAGACCCGCCTATAAGCATTCACCTACATATTTTGTATAGTTTATTTCAACTAAGTTTCCCGACAGAAGCCTCAGGCCAGGTTCATATACGCTTCCCATTGATATGCATGACTTGTAATAATCACATTGCCAGGATTGTGCCGTGGTAGCATGATTGGCACGGTAGACTTTCATTTCAGAGGTCGCTGGTTCAATTTCCCAGTAAAGAAGTTGAAACAATGGTGATGCTTCCAACGTGGAGGTGAAACGTCGCGAGGGAGAACGCTTGACTCGGCTATCCTGAAAGAACAGCTATGAAGAGCAACCAACACAATGGTGAAAGTTTATTAAACCTCCCCCACCACCTCTGTTCAGTACAGGTCATCGATACATATCCATACATATTCATAGGCATACAGGTGTACATTGATGACAAAGATTCCCATATAGCCATAACAGACTTGGGGCAAGTGCTGTTAGTGAGCGAACAAGACTAGGTGGGTAGCCAGCTCTACGCCGCGCCACCTTCGTCTTCTCAGTGGCAATGTTTACACATTGCACCAGGTGTCCATTTGAGGCTGAGTCGACCTAGGTGAGGCCCAGAAACAGTTCAGATGATTCTCACTAGTGTTGGCCGTGAGCGAGAATCGAAATCGAGTGACCGCTACACTAGCACACCCCACATTAATACGAATGCAACCACCCACATACATTTTAACACCTACAAATTAGAACATGCAGACAAACATTATACGCAGTCACACACATGGAAGCACGCACGTGTCTGTTCACGCTGCGTTACAATACCTCAGGATTATAGTGTCTATATTTAGCCGTTACACAACAGGCAGACGCGCCCGCACAGGGTGCATTGCTTCGTGTGTGCAGACTTCACGCGGTCATGCACGCGTGAAGTCGTGCATGCAGGCAACAGCATGCACGCACAAAATGGCTCTCCAACACACACAGCAGCGCCCTCCAAACAACGAGCAGCACTTAGCTGAAGTCACAGTGCTCAGGACGTGAGGTAATTGGAGATTAGTTTACGGAACAAAAGCTCGTGAATATAACAGGCAGCGTGCGGGAGGTGTGCACATATGGGG
>JAZEWU010000023.1:7072675-7107790 GCA_036362915.1 Geotria australis | reverse complement strand
GCAGGACATTTATACGGCCCGCTCGGTCAAACTGGGCCAACGTTATGAGATTCGGAAAGTCACGTTTTATTTAACCGCCGGATACTGGGAATCGCGTCCATCTCTGGGATCCTTGCCAGTCATCCAAATGGGGCAAGTGCCGCAAGGAAATACTTGGCATATGTTAATCGATCACGATTGTGACCTTGTGGATTCTCTCATCTAGTTTTACATCGCGGCCGGGATTTTGCCACGGTGCAACGGTTAGCGTGGCGAACTTGTGATGCAGAGGTCGCCGGTTCCATCTCCCGGACCGGCAGTTGACACAACGGTGCATGCTTCTTATTCTTCCCCCCACTGCCTTTGTCCACCCAGCAGTATAAATGGGTTGCCCACACTTCATCGATTGGCAGATCGCTTGTGGTGGGACAAAGTGTGGATATTCCCACCGCTTCCAAGACATCTGTCCCAACGTCGAGGAGCAGGTCAAACACCCTTTCAAGGAACTCTCTGTGACTCTCAAGGAGGCCCTGCCACCAGCAGTGCTATCAATAAGCAATTTCAGTGCTGCAGCTTTGCCCTTATAATAAGAATAATATCAATTTGTAACACGCCCAAATTCCGCGCCTGGTCATGGACGAGAAATGGCCATCATGAGCCTGCCCCTCCACCCGGCCGGCTCATCACTCCTTGTGCTGCTACACCCTTTATTGAGCCGTAGCATTTGGGGGCCGGATTTTATTAACTTTTCACACATTGGCCCTCATCGGTTGTGAAAGTGGCGCTGGCTCTGGTAAATGGGGCCCCAGCTGTTAGACAGGGCAGGCGAGCCATGTGTCGCCCATCCGTGGATAATTATCCTCGTGGCGACTGGACACATGGGCTCCCCCAATAGCTGCTGCCCCGAACTTCAAAATACGTCCTAAACTCCTGAATAAAAATTGGGATTTCTCAATTTATTCGAGGATGTCACCATTCCTTAAATACAAACCTCATTAGCTGATTATTTCTTTAAGCAGCCTAATTCGTTGTATTGCCCTTAATAGACTGGCTTGACAGATCGGGAGACTGCACAGATATTCATGCACACAGATATAAAGACGAATTTCTACAGTGCACGGACAGAAAGCCAGACGGATGATGGATGGGTTGCGTGTGTGTGTATTTATAGGATGCGTGTACAGTGTTTGGTCCTCACAGTCTTGGCTTTCACAGCCAGCCGAGATTTCGTTGCTGCATTTGTAAACATCAATCTCGATATTAAAATCATCCTGACATAGGACAATCCATCGCTCATTCCTTCCGGCTGTGAGGCCAAGGTGTCAATGGAGTGGCAGAAAAAAAGATGAGCCCCCAAATCACCCCAGCAAAGAACTTCACATGACACATTTTTGACAAAAGGGCCCTGCTGCTTATATCAGAACCTATACTTTTTTTATTGCCAATTGTGGATTTCAAATATTGATTTGGGATAAAATTGGCACCTGCATAAAGAATAATACATGCTATTTCGAAGACGCACATATTCATAACATTTCGAAGGTATTAATTCAAAGAGAGATCGACTCAGAGGCACGAGGTAACCTGCGTGGAGTCAAGCCACGCAGTTATCCGGCGCCAGCCCACCAGAAGAGTGTTCCGTATATTATGATATCTGCCAATTTTTTTTTAGTGTTTTTTAGTTGTGGGTGGAAATCGGAGAACCCCGAGGAAACCAACGCCGAACAGGGGTAGAACACACAAACTCCACACAGAAAGGCGCCCGAGGTGCAGATGTTAATGTTGCGCCACCCTTCCGCACCATAAATAGAAGCTGAGCTTTTTTTTACACAAAATCTTGCGATATTTTGGCTTACTACCAGGTTGAGCATTTTGGGCATAACATGTCACTGATGAAAAAACCTCTGTCATGAACCCGTCATGAATAACTAAACAAACAAACTGCAGCTTCACAGATGTAGACAGAACAAATCTCATTAAACGTCCACAACATGCCAGCAGCCAGTATTTATGATTTGATCACAGGGGAATTGGTCTTATTCCAACGTCTGATGGCCGGACTCATCTTTGGGGCTCAGTGCAGATGGGGACAAGACACAGAAACAGAGAGGGAGACACGGGCATGGAGACACCGTGACACATTGATTGCCAGAGCTTGACACGGAAACATGCAGAGAAGACAGTGGTCAGAGACACAGATACTCTTACTTTGACAGGGATACAAACACGGAGACATCGAGGGAGAGACACCGATTCATGCAGATACATAAACAGAATGTGGAGGGCTCCTAAAGAAGTGCACGAGCGTGCGGGCAGCCCGAGTGGCTGCGGGTCGGTGCCGGGCTGTTTCGTGAGTGGATGTCTGGCTCCCTGGTGGTCACGCTGTGTTGGTTATCAGCCCGCCTGGGTAATCCGCTCTTGAGATTAGCGTAGCGTCTCACCAGCTGTGCCCACATTGCACTCTATGCACAGCCGATATTCAGTCTTGCCCCCCCCCCTGTCCAGACTGCTAGAGACACAAAGACAAAGATACACACAGATGCGCACACATACACGGGGACATATGGACACGCATATGGATACTCAGGCTGATGCAACGGGAGACACATGGGAATACAATGACAAAGGTCTCCCCGGATCGCCTTAGCAGACGGTTGGGGAGCAAACGCTGTTAGCGAGCACCTATTAAGGCCGGCACTGCGCACGTTGGAGGGGTGGTGTGGCGAGAACAACGCCTGGCCGCCATGCTTCGCCGCTTGCTGAAGAGTATTAGGGTTTGAATCCAGTGGCCGTCCTGGTTAATACCGCGGGTGTTATTAACCGTGCGAATACTACACACCATCTGCTTCACGGTGGACGTTAACGATTACGTGACAGCATTCACAAGTGTGTCATGGTCCAAATTTTCCAATTTTATGAAATTTCCCCAAAAATTATTCGATTGCGATTATAGATAACACGAATTGCCCCTTACTGTGAGAAACATGCCAAGACCCTGCTGAATAAGAGTCTTGAGGCTTTCCTGAATAAACAAGCAGAGCAATGAAAATATTAATACCTATCTCAATGCCACAGATGGATAGATATAATAATAATAATAATAATTTCAATTTAGATATATGTTTATTATTACAACAGAAAAATACCCAGTAATCTTGCATGGCTCTTTTCCAGATTCCTGCGACACAACAAACGGGCAAATGTATAAAAATTATATAATTTTTTAGACATAATAATAGAATTTATAGAGCGCTTTTCACCCGAGGGTCACAAAGCGCTGCACAGGGCTGCGGAGAGAACGGCATGTCAACAACGACTGAGAACGGAAAATCCGCAAAAAAAATTGGGTTTAAAAAAAAAAAACCAATATAACCAACCACCTTGGCCGCTACGAGACATCTGACCCTACAAGGCTGCTGCTCGGTGCCACGATCCTGGTTGCTGCTCGTGTCGGTGTTGTGTGTGTGGAGTAGGTTTCAGGGTCTGCACTCACGCCATTGCCGCCCCCAGCAGCAATAGCTTTCGGCATCACCTGAGCTTGTTTTGATCGTTGCCTTATCCCCTCCAAGCAGCACTCTACTCTGTCACCCACTCAACTTTCCCCCCCTCTCACCACCCGTGCGTGCGTTATTTTTGGTCGGACCACGGGTTGTATGCTTTTGTCCATTCAAATGTAAATTAAGCCTTTTGATATCGTGCATTGTGTGTGTGTGTTGATTGGTAAACACGAACATCTGGCAAATAAGAGGGCCTGGCGGGTGAGATTTTACATCTAGGCCTTACTAGACTGCAGTTAGCGAGCATCTATTTAGGCCGTCACGCCCGGCTCGCTTCTGTCTCCCCAGTGCGGATATCTACACGCCGCACCACATACTCGTTTAAGGCGAAGTTAACTTAGGAGAGGCCCACGACTGGTTCAGATAATCGTTACTGGTGTTGACCTTGAGCGACAATTTAACCCGAAATTGACGAGTTCGTAGCACAGTGCGCTAACGGCTACACGCAACATACACACACGAGTATGGATACACTCGGTCGGCTCTGTCGGTCATGGGGTTCGTTTGACCATACTTCATCAAGCTGATCAGTGCGGATTGGTGAAAGCAAGGGTGGAGAATAACCCACGGCCGGCTCGGATATTGTTACATTTGTTTGACTTGACCACAAATCAAACTCTGGTCACCTGGTGTAAATCTGAGTGCTGTGCCCGCTGCGCTACCGCTCCACACACGGACACTTTACACGAAGCAATTTTGGAAAACGCAATTATTAAAAATGTCATCCTATTTCATTCATTATCAGCCATGATCTATCCACTGCCGAATTAATGCCTGCCGAAGCCGTCAGCATCTCCCATGATCCCACGGTGCAACAATACAACTCGCTCCTGCCCTCAAATTCATCGCTCCTGCCCTCGAATAAATCGCTCCATCTCCGCGATGGACGAATTTTCTCATTTGGCGGCCACTCCAGGTGAGTCTCCACCACACAGCCTGCCTGCCGAAGCCCATGTCCTCCGTCTGTATTATCAACATACAAGGCGAGGTCTCTGATTTGTGTGCGTTCCCTGATCCGTGAGCTGCTGCTCTGTGGTGTGTATGGGATGAGAAGGGGGATGATGAGATATCGGGGCGTGGGTGACCGGGATGACACGAGTGAGACACGGGGCACGAGCGCAGGCACCACAAATAACGTTTTTTACGCCAGCTTTACCCACTAAAGAATCATCCGTGTAGGAAAATCAACAACCTATTTGCTATACTGCCACGCAATTAAAATTTAATTCACTAGTTATAATGCGCGCAGTATTCTGTCAATGTCGAAACTATTCCTGTCGGGTCAGCAAAAACAGCACCCATCTGGCGTTTTGCTATATTGCTCTGTATCTGTAGGAAGTCAGTGTCGGTTGTGCTACACGACAAGCCCTTGCCATAAGAATGTGGAATTCACACCACTGGCTTTAGAAACAACTATTAATAAAAAAAACATATCTCAATGTTCATTTCAATCAATGGGACAAATATGAAGTACAGTAATTGCGATTGGTATATATTCCACAGCAGAGCCGCTGCTTTGCATTAACGCGGCGTGCGGAACGGTGAGTGTTGCTAAGTGAGCTGACGTTTTAATGTCCACTGGTGCAGTTTCCACGCTCGCGTGACGGCACTGCGTGAACCCGCGGGGACTTCGTAACAAATCCATCACAATTTTAAAGATGCCCAATTTCCACGCAATTTTTTTTTACGCGAGGCTTGCCACCGTGCACACTATCGTGCCCCTAGGTCTCTCAATAGTAAACATTTGTAAAGCATTTCATCGAGTGTTTGCTCTCAATCCATATTAGTTTGTGAGATTAATGTTAAATCTTGGCACCTCTATTAAGTTGCATTCATCCCGTTGATAAGAAAGCCATTTAAAATCAACTAACGTTTCATTTATATATGTATCTCACTTGGTGGTTGGGGGTCAAGGTAGAAGCGTTCACGTCGCGATCCCTGTCAGGTAATACTTGGTGTTGACTGCGAATTCACTTCCTTAGCAGCCCACGCGTGGGGGCGCGTGGGCTGGAGCTCCCTGTATTAATCGTATTTATTTAGCTTTAATTTGTTGAACATTTGTCATTTTTCATCTGTTCCTTTTCTCTTTGGTTGGTGGTTCGTTTCTTTGTAACTTTGGTGTTTGTGTTTGTTGTCTGCCATGCTCTTGTTGCTTGGTTTATTGTGTCTGTTTTGTGCGGCCTACTCCTGGCCCGGTTCGTGTAAGTCCTGCCTCGCCTAGACTTGCCTCGTGTTGTTGCCCAGGTGTCGCGTGTGGAAGTTTTGTGTTTTTGTTGTTGTGGGTGGCTGCGGTTTTTTCTTTGCTGTTGCGTGTGTCTGTGTGTGTTCTTGTGCTTCGTTGTTGATTGCTTGATTTGGATTGGCGTTGTTTCCCCCTCGTGTCTGTGTCTCTGTCTTCCTGTCTCTGTGTCCCTGTGTCTCCCCCTCCCTCCCTGTCTCGCTCCGTGTTTGTCTTTAAAGAAGTGACGGCCATCTTAGGGGACGCTGGCAGATTTTTGCCGCTCTTAAGATTGCCAATTTCACGACCTTTCAGTATATTCGAAGCAGCCTTAATCATTTTTTTGTGTTCCTTCGTTTTATTTATTTATTTACTTTTCATTGTTGACATGCCGTTCTCTTCGCGGCCCTTGTGCAGCGCTTTGTGACCCTCGGGTGAAAGGCGCTATATAAAACGCTGTTATTATTATTATTACCAAACACTTCGAAGCTGAGCTGAAAGACAACGATGTCCAGAAGCTGACCATCGTGCTTCGAAGAATCGCAAAGAAGAAGAATACTTGGTAGTTTTGAGACGGTGGTGAAAATACCACATTTCCATGACCGAGACCCTCCCCTATAAGCGCAGCCACTTTTGACTACCAGTGATGACGATGTGTTTGTCTAACCTGTCTAACCCTGTATGGGGGGGTCAAGGTAGAAGCGTTCACGTCGCGATCCCTGTCAGGTAGTACTTGGTATTGCCTGCGAATTCTACCAAACACTTCGAAGCCAAGCTGAAAGACAACGATGTCCAGAAGCTAGCCATCGTGCTTCGAAGAATCGCAAAGAAGAAGAAGAAAGAAGAAGACCCTGTATGGGATGCAAACTCTTAACTCACCACAAGGGTTGCTGCACAAACCAGCCGAGAAGCCCTGTAATTACAATAACTTAAGAGATTTCATTTCCGAGTTATGCGCATTTCCATAAATACACCACCATGCATTAAACGATTCCCTGACGTGCCTGGATGGCAATGAAAGGCCCATAAACAACCTTTATATTACACGGGGCGTGGAAGACAAAACATTTAAATAAATGGGCGTCGCACCATCTGGCGTGTTGCTGCCTGCTGATTACCGGTCTCTCCCTCTGGGGGGCCGGGCCCCTCCTATGACCCCGCGTGTGCAGCACAACGGATCCGGGGCGTCATCCGCGGCACATCGACTCTTACAGTGCGTATTGATTCACGGCCGCGTTTGTTCGCGTCTCACGCATGGCCGGGTGGAGCTTCATCTCAACCGGCGCTCATTCATTCATTGTCAGAAACCGCGTAGTTATGTACAGGGTTGCGGTGAGCCGGAGCCTATCCCGGCAGACACAGGGCGCATGGCAGGAGCTATACCCATCACGGGGCGCCGGTCCATCACAAGGCACCGGGGCAATTTAGTCCGCAGGCCAATTAACTTCTTCTTCTTTGCGATTCTTCGAAGCACGATGGCCAGCCCCTGGACATCGCCGTCTTCCAGCTTGGCCTCGAAGTGTTTGGTAGAATTCGCAGGCAATACCAAGTACTACCTGACAGGGATCGCGACGTGAACGCTTCTACCTTGACCCCCATTTAACTTATGCAGCAGCATGTCTTTGGACTGTGGGAGGAAACCGGAGTGCCCGGCTATGAACCCGGGACCTTCTTGCTCTGAGGCGGCAGCGCTACTCACCGCACCGCCGTGCCGCCCCTCAACCGGCTCTGTCCATGCAAAACAGATCCCCACCCGGCACACCGCATTCAGTATGCCTCACGTTATTCATTTCTCGCCACTGACTCTGTGCTGCTAATGGAACTGCCAATCCCCGCCCTCATTGATCATTGAAGCAGTGAAAAACGACAATGGCAATCAGCTGGGCATCTCCTGTGCGTTATTGTTCGTGTGGTGTGGGGATGGGCATTCTGGTGTTTCTATGCACATGATAGCCCTGCCATGCGCCCCGTGTCTGCCGGGATAGGCTCCGGCTTACCGCGACCCTGCACAGGATTAAGCGGTTTCTGACAATGGATGGATGATGCACAGTGCTGAACGTCAGAAGCCATGCGTGGTTTTCTCAGTGTCTCTGCGTTAAACCAAGGTTGGATGGTGCTTTCGGTAAGCACCTACATCCTATATGGTGGTGTTCGTTTGCGAACACCACTACCGGGATAATCACACCCCCCATCTCGTAAGATGTGCTTTGTTCTGATTGGGTACTCGCTTAACAGCTATTGCCGAATTGGGCTATTTTTATCTTTGTGTAAACATCTGAATTTTATGAAAAAGGCAAAACTCTAGATCGTTAATCTTACGTGTCATGTATTATGTTCAAGTTACATGCAGTTTTATTTCATTTAACCTTGATAAAAGAAACAACATAATTCCCTAGATAAATTTGTCTAACTTCACACACGACATGTTGCTTGAATACTAGTAATAACAACAATAATAATAATCCTGATAATGAAGTTATAATAATGATTATTATTGTAAATATTACATAATTCCAAAGCAGCCAAGTAAATAACCCAAACGGTTCATTGGCCTCGGTAATGTCCCCAGCACAAAATCATGCAACAGCTATTGTTTATTCTTGATTATATTATTCACAATTACTGCAACAGGAACAGCAAACGTGTCCACAGCTCAAAGTTACACATTGCCATTAATTCTCACCAAATAAAATAAAAGGTTCCTTTAACCTTTCATTCACGAGTGTCCGTGCACACGTGCACCAACCATTCCTGAGACACGAAGTATTGTTTTCTATTTCTGTGCATATTTGCTTGTACACTACGTCTATCCCTGAATTAATCTGAGTCGAGAATCGACTATGTCCATCATCCTCACGAGGGTGACACTGAATACCTCTCTGTGATACTTCAATGCAGCAGAGGTTCACGCAGATAAACATTTAGGAGAGGGCAAATAGTTTTTCTTTATTTTTTTCGACTAATACAAACAAACGCACTTATTGAAAAAAAACATTCACCTGGACATAACATTTAAAAAGTTAAGTTTAAAAGAATTGCCAACCATTCTCAATCCACCAATGGAGGCCTCCCCCCAACATGTCAGTTATGGGGAGGTTTGACCGTACTTCATCGTACTGGTCAGTGGGGGTTGTTGATAGGAGGTCGGAACGATAGGACAGGTTCTGATATCAATGCCACTGACGTTAGCCATGGCTGGCAATTCAACTCAGGTTGCCGAGTTTATAGCTGCACTAGCCCATGTAAAATTTAAATGAAAACTGAAATATACATAGCATTACATATACATAATTTTGCATTATTAACAATTTCTCATTCATGAGAAATCTCAAAAATGATCTTTGACAGACCCAATGTCCAAAACACCTTGGCCGGGTGGGGTGTAAAAACACACTCCTGCCCCCACTCCTCATCTGAGTTACCAGCAGCTGTTTTCTGACTATATGGACACCTGCCATAGAAATGTGGAATTTCCTTCACTGCTTACAGGTCAGCAACAGAGATACACTTTTCTCACTGAAGTAGGGGGTGGGCACTTTGATTTCCTGGTTTTCTCCCCCAGGTCCTCCTTGAACACTGGACATTATCTCAGTGTGCACTCACCTGCCTCTGAAGTCTCCTGGCTGGCTGACAGAATAATTAATTCCTGCTCCTCTCTGACCTTGACGGGAGAGTGCCGGCGAAGAGAAGCACGATAAGCACAGCGCGTTAACCCGACTCTGCCGGCAGAAGTGTGCAGGTCCACGCTGTCGCTAACTCTGCCGCTCAGTGTTGGTGTTGATGCAGCGGGCTGTGATGCCCGCATGGCTGGACTAATAATAATCTAGAACTTATAAACGTGCAGTGTCTGGCAAATGTTGGCGCCAGCTAACCGCGTGGCTGCCTCCTCTCCCCTCCCTGACCTTTCTGCGGTTTCCTCGCGATTCTGAGTCATTCTCTCTTCGATTGAATAGCTTAGAAATTGAATAAATATGTGCACGTTATAAAGTGTATTTGTATCATGTTTATATTGCATGTTAAAATGTTAGAAAGACAAATAGTGAGCGTTTGATTGATACAGGGTTGGTGAGAGATATATTGCTGATGGCCTGTTAGCGCAAATATAGCGTGGAGAGTGGTACGTCATTACCAGGCAAGGCCTGTTATTTTTAGCTTTGGCTGAATTGATGGGATTCTCTGGACAAAAACCCGGCCCAGATGTCTTGTCCGTGGATGCGACACAGGTTTTGTCGGAGAAGCACATGAGGATTTTGTCAAGGCACGGACCTGTAGTGTGACACGGGGATGCCATTTGGAGGCAGTACATAAAGAATTATGCTGTGCTGTGTGTCTGGAATTTTAGCGTTATCCCTTCATAGACGTGGGCTTTCTTAGGGCAATTCAGTTTCCTCCAGTATTAACAAAATATCAGGAATTGGCTGATTGTGAGGCTCAGAAAGGCTTAGTAAGACTTATTGAAGGATTATTGAATTCGACGATGTACATAGAATACATTATTTGCTTGTGCCGAGCGTGGGGGCACATGATTGTATTCCAAGAATTTGAAAGTGAGGGCTCGGGAATCCAACCGCATAATGTTGGGGGAGGGAAGGCGCGGTGGAGTGGGTTGTTTGGAGTCTCCTCTAAACACCAGTAATGACAAGCGGCGGGCAATCGCAGCCTTCCCTCCTACACACACGGGGTGGGAGCCGGAGCAAAACGCACGATAGACGAGCAGATCGCATCGTTACTCACTGTATGCCCCCCCCCCACCCCGCTTTAAAACAAGGTCGTGCTCTGGGGCTGGGTGTATCACAAGCACGTGCGCGAATCTCTCAGCTACAAGGTGGCCTAGGTGATGGTATAGCTCAGACAGTGGATTTCACTCCATCTGTGTGGAGCTTTGGAGTGTTATCCTGTCAAACACGTGGCTTTCATCCGTTTTCCTCCCGCATGCCACCAGATATTATATCAATTGGCCAAGTATCCTATTGGTTGTCAGTGAGGATTTATACAAAACCCCAAGGATAAATCTTTATAAATGTAAGCTTATGGCCATATTTATGAATACTGTGCATACTTTCAAGAAGCAGGTTCATAGTGCACCACGTCACTCTACACCTTACGAGAATATCAAACGTTCAGCAGCAACACAATTAAATATATATGTATCAGTCATCATTTATTTAAATTCCCTCCAGACGGTTGGCAGCATAACATGCCTTGTTATTTATCGATGCATGTGCAGCAATGGCTAGCAGTCTGCATAACCGGCACAACGTCAGAAAACTGACAAATGCACGCATGGATGGAGTTTGGAAAAAAATATATATATTTATTGGTTGCAAATTTGCCCTCTGCATGACGCACATCATCCAGGTCACCAACGCACAGACATGCCATCATCCTCCCGCACGCACTCCGCTCTCCGCCTCGCTCGCTCACCGAACCTTTCCGAAGCCCACGCGGTTTACAAACATGCGTCGCTATATTCACCATATTGATATGCGGCGTTATGTTCGTATTGGGGGTCAAGGTAGAAGCGTTCACGTCGCGATCCCTGTCAGGTAATACTTGGTATTGCCTGCGAATTCTACCAAACACTTCGAGGCCGAGCTGAAAGACAACGATGTCCAGAAGCTGACCATCGTGCTTCGAAGAATCGCAAAGAAGAAGAAGATGTTCGTATTGCGGGTCGCCTGGTGAGGACATATTTTAAGCGGTGCACCGCTGCAGCCGTGACCACGGGCGAAAACAAGGACACTGATGAAGAAAAATCATGCGAACTAAGCTGAAAAGCGAGCACGCAGCGTGGAGAAATACATGATCGGAGTAACACTGGGAGACAGCAAGGGGGAAGCGCATGGATCAGTGAACTAACACACATTTGAGGCATCACACTGAGTGTAAAAGACGAGTAAGTGGACTTGGCCGGGACGCGTCGCTATAAGGGACGACGGCCGATCGACGAGACGGGTAACGGAACGGCAAGAGGAGCGCACCCTATGGGAATGACACGACGGAGATGGAGCGACAAGATGACTTTTTGGCATATTTTGCCGGCCATATTTTCAACACGAAATGGACCACGTCCTGACTGGTTCACAAAAGAAAACCTGTTTACTTTATCTTGATGATGTTATTATCTATGGAGGGGGTCAAGGTAGAAGCGTTCACGTCGCGATCCCTGTCAGGTAATACTTGGTATTGCCTGCGAATTCTACCAAACACTTCGAGGCCGAGCTGAAAGACAACGATGTCCAGAAGCTGACCATCGTGCTTCGAAGAATCGCAAAGAAGAAGAAGATCTATGGAACCTCTTCGCGACAAGACCAGCGGCGAACCTGCGATGTAATAACGCTTGTAATGATCCACCTAGCGAGCGCCGCACACGAGTTGATTCCGTCGAGCCCTCTCGCACGCGTTCCACTCCGTGGCTGCCTCCGCGTCATTTCTCTTGACCGTTATTATTTCTGTGTTGAATGCGCAAGCCATAAATCCTGGAGACACGGCCCGGAGCAGTGCAGCCCCTGGGAGACCGGCGCTGCTACAGCCTGGCCTCACCGTGACGTGAAAATGTTGGGGCAACAGTGGGACGAAGCCGCGCGTGCACACGCACCGCTGCTCTGCTGACGCATGCCGCGCGGTAATAGCTGCCCACCGCCTTACGGTGACGCGCCCTACTTAACAAACCGTCCAGGTGTCTCAGCGGTAGTGCCAGGCATTGTAATTTGGAAGTTTGTAAGTTCAAATCCTGGTTTAAGGAGACGTCACGAGGAACGCCTGCCGTGTTTTAACGCGCAGCTCTCGTATTCGCCGAAAATTCAGTCCTGATGTTACTGACATGCCGTTCTCTCCACAGCCTTGTGCAGCGCTTTGTGACCCTCGGGTGAAAGGCGCTCTATAAATGCTATTATTATTATTCACTCAGCCCATAATTTCCCCGGAATCTGAAAAAAAAGGACCACTTTATGGGCAGGCCACCTGTGACTGTCCTATCGTTCGACTCGTCCCTGATATAAGAATGTGAAATTTTCACATCTGGCTCAGTGATGTAAACAGGTGATGACCAATGTCCCAATGCTTATTTGAGCAGGACATTGCTTTAACTCATTGAATGAAGGGCCATGCTTGAGGTGCTCTGTAATGGCGCCTTATATTAAACTGCATGGGGCAAATAATGCATTATTTACAACTTGTTATGTACTATTAAATGGATTAATGATTAACTTATTGTGGGTTAGATCATTTTGTAGGTATAACGTTATTCTTTTCGCGATACAGCCCTCCACCACACGACAGAGCCAATCTTATCAAGTTGTCACGTGGGCAAATATGCCAATTTATTTAGTTCATCAGCAAACCTGGAATGTGTTGCAAGGCAAGCAAAGAGTTCGACACAGTTGTATGACACTTCACTCCAGATTATGTCCGGCATCCTCATCAGGTGTTACCACGAGCTTTGCTCTTGCATGAATAATTAGAATGTATGGTTCATTATGAATAATGGCAATGTTTATTTTTCTGTAATTAAGAGAAAAGGCACATCTCAACATTTGAGCCAACCGGGCTGCGGTGAGTGTAATTTAACCTGCTATTAATTGAATAAGGTCACTAAAGCAAGCAGCAACTTTGAATATTATGTCCGTAGCAAAAAATGCCACCGAAATGTCACTGCTCGTATCTCCTGGGAGACTCATTATCCCCAAGCACACACACAAAGCAGACACATACACATAAAGGAACACCAGAGTACACAACATGCAGACAACCCCCATATAGCCTTGTTAAGGTATGTGCTCTTAAGGCCTTTTCTTGTGTGTGTGTGGAGGACTTACCATGTCGTACACATTGAGCACCACCGGTTCGTTCGCCATGCTTCCCATTCAGCCTCAGCTCTGTCACACAGTGCAGAACACAACACAGACACAGATAAAGATCCCCCACATACTCTAGCCTTAACAGACGTTTGTGGCAAGTGCTGTTACCGATCACCTATGAAGGCCAACAAAGCACACGATTCAGATAATCGGCACTGGTGTTGGCCATGAGCGGGAATTGAACTCGGATAACCGGGTTCGTAGTACAGCTTACTAACCACTACACTTCTGCTCCCCACACACACGTACCTATTGTATGTAAAGTAGGCCATCGCGTGCCAGCATCATGGGTCAAATCTTTGCTAAAATTGAAAAAAAAGAAATACCCATAACATGAATCAATCGGGATTACATAGCCCTCCTAATGTGATTTTTTTTGGGGAAACAAATAGCTAAATACGGTACTGAACTGTCATATGAACCAAATTATCCATACGCGCAGGAAATACAACATACACACGGTGAGTGAGAAGGGAGGGCCGGGAATGGTGGCATCGCCATGGAAACGTATGGCTGCTGCCTCTGTGATGTCATAGGTTTCAATGGAAATGCTGGTTGATAGAGCAGCTGCCTAGATTTGGGACTAACCGGTTGATCGTTTCACCAAGACCAGCGGGACTCCCACTCAGACTAGAGAGGCATCAGCAGAAGTACGAGCCGGACCACCGGGACCATCTACACCAGCGGGTCCTCTCCCACGCGCACACAGGTACAGTGTGTCCCTCGAGAGCCCAGGCGAATTCAGAGGTGGAGTGCCCAATTGTATGCAATATTCGTATTCTTGACGAACCTTTTAATTTCCACACGCACTATAACGCCTGATGCTGCTTCCAACGTGGGAGGCGAAACGCGGGAGAGAGGGAGAGCGCTCGACACGGCTAGCTCGAAAGAACAGCTCTGAGGAGCAACCGTCATGAATCGAGCCGTGAAAATATACATCAGTACAAACATTTTAATTCAATGAAAACAGAACCATGGCCCATTAACCAACGCTGCTACAACATTGCATGTTTACTGGGAGTACATCAAAGGGTGGGTGGATAAAATATTCTTAGAAATTCGTTTGAAGTTGAAAATACCAAATATTTGTACGTGTGAAGTTGCGTTTGAAATAGCAGACCTACAACATTTCTGTAAATGTGTTTTCATTCTGACATAAACACTGGTATCCTTCATTTAAATGTATTACCGGTTTTAGCTTTAAAAAATGTATTCTTCTTCCTGTTAAGGGTATTTTGTTATTTCAAAATATTTTTTAGTCATACGTGAGTTTAGTCTTTGGTCTCCAGTTGTCCTGGGTGAAGAGTGGCTGATGCTATGGGCTGTGTCCGTGTTCGATACTAACCAGCTGGCTCTAAACCTTAATAAACAATAGCATACTGAATTATTAAAACCGCTTTCCCTTTTGAGGCATAAATACAGGAGGTGTTAAGATGTTCAAATACCAAATAGACGCCTTTTACAAGGCATCAGGGCTGCAATAACCATGCACACTTGTGATAAAAAATGCAAACAAATATGTTTTGATAATGTATGCATTGTCCTTGAAACTGCGATGCCACAAGGCCTCCAAAAGGCGAACAATACAATGACAATGCAAACAACAAAGCATTCATAGCTCGGGATGAGCAATTATATCTAAAGTACCTATTCATTCATTCTATTGTATCTATAGGACCATTTTGCAAGTAGCAAGCTATTGAATAATGGCAGACTTGGCGGGTATAAAAATGCCAGAAAGGGTAAAACCTTTGTCATTATTCAATATCTTGACACTGGCAAAAAGGTCCCATAGAAACAATAAGATATACAAACATATAACCCAGCATTAAAATACACACCTTAAAAATGCAACTAACGAATGCTGCCCGTCCACAGATGTCTGGCACCAGCCCCCGTGTCACGCTGGGACATTCCTAGAAGCACCCTTGTCCTAGACTTAGTCTCGAGCGCGGTCGGTGGCTCTGTGCGTCCCCATCGCCACCCCACAAACTCAAACATCACAAGGTGTAAACATAGGCGTGGGTTCGTTTACACTATCCCAACGTTAGGACAACTAGATACTTATTTAACGCTAAGTTCACATATCGGTGCAGGAGAGATGCAGATATCAACCCGCCACTGATGTGCATCATTGTCAACTCACTGAGTCCTGCCCCTGCCTATGTGGAAACTGGTGCCAGGCCAGGTGACTGTTAATTGTTAAGCCCCCATCAAAGGCAACATGAAATTACCCCCAGCACTGTTTAATGTGTACTTATGCAGACCGTATCCTCCCTCAGAAGTTGTTGTGACATCTCTGGGGCACTTTGAGGTTCTCCTTAAACGGCGACGTCACCGCAGAGCTTGTGTAAGGTTCGGTGGAGGCCACGTAAAGTGCCAATGGCTCGCTGGCAGGTGGTCATTACACACCTGGATATACCCCCAGGTGTGTTATGGGTTACCTTACAGCACTTTGAATCAGTGGATATTACCATGAACATTATATTCAACAACAATAATAAAGCCCTCTATTTGCGGGTAACGCAGACCCCCTGCACGGCAGACAGGGGAGATAATAGACGAATCTCCGCACAAATAGATTCACGAATCCATGGCTGTACTGCCATCTCTCCCAGTCAACTCTCAATACACCATACCATGTCTGTAATTGTGCATTTGACTACAGGTCTAAACATTGATGCGAATGATACCTTGTTACAATCAGATATGCGAACCGGCGTCACACACCTATTGTGTGTAAACACACTGGGTATTGTATGTAAATAGTTTATCAACTATGTGAAGACGGTGTTAACTGGGTTTAAAACGTATTATTATAATTATTATTCTGCAATGACGGCTACATTGATCGTGACATATCTTACGCCTACATACCTACAACAGGCTATATTTTGTTAAACCAGCACTAGCTTAAGTAACACGAATGAAAAACAATGTATATTAAGATGTTTGACACACCATCGGAGCATATACAGAATTAGTATACAGTATTTCAGTACAGGTACTGACATTTAATATATAAAATATAATACTTAGAGAAAGTACTGTACTGTACTACAGTACTACAGTGCCAAATAAGCATTGAATGTGATAATCGGAAGGAACAAATACAGTATATAGCAATATAGCAATTGTACCTTAGTTGGAAAAATGTTAATAATGCCATATATATGCAGTGTTATATTTAGTAAATAGGAATGATGGGAAATGTTAACGGTAAATAACAAAATGCCTTCATAATTACACCTAAACAACACGGCCGCTGTTTAAACGAATAGCTATAGTCACATTAAAGCAGTAACAATGAGCAAGCAATCATGGAAAATATACAGAATATAAACTTCACAGTAGGTACCGTGTAACAAATGAGTGATGCACAATTATAATTAGCCTTGCCATCAGAGGTAGTAATAATAATAATTACTAATTGGCCGCGCGGAATAATAACAATATTCGCGAGATAATGGAGCTGTAATAACAGATGTAATGATGCAATAAGCCATGCAATCGAGTGGTCACGGTGATGTCTCGCACTGCAATGCACATCGTGATCATCATCCTACCCGCTATGCAGCTCTCCAGCTCATGATGAAGATGATGCCGATGATGATGTTGATGAGCAGGCGGAGGATGAGAGTGCCTCCTGTTTGTTCTTCCTCTTGAGATGAAACCTCATCTCAGTCCTCGTCCCCTGCCTCTATGACAGCATGCTCTGTGCTGCACCTTAGTCGCCTGTTCCGTTCCTGCTTTCCCTTAACCTCCTCCTATTCCTCCTTGTATCGATGCCTTGTCCTCCTGCTTTCACCTCGTTAGTCGCCCCCGTCTTGTCGAGCGCTTCCTCCGCTTTCTGCTTCTCCTCGTTCCTCTCCCGTTCCTCCTGCTTATCCCCTTCACCTCCTCCTCCTCCTCCCTTTCTTCACGCTCCGCTTGCACCTCTTCCTTCTCTTCCGTCTTGCCTTCGTCCACAGTCACCTCTTCCGCCGGCTTCTTGTCTCCTTTTGCCTTCCTCTTCACCTCCTATGCCTTGTATTTCTCCCGTCCATTCACCGCCTCTGCTTGAATCGCTCCGTCTCCTCGCACCTCGCCCCGTCCCTCTTCCACCTGCTCGTTTGCAATCCTCTTCGCCTTGCTCGCGCTCTCCGCTGCTCTTCAAACTCTGCGCGCCTTCTTGTCCTGCTCCTCCGTCACCTCCTCCGGCGTCTGCTGTGCGATTCGCCGTGCAGCCTCCTTTTCCTTTCCCCCCTAAATCCTCCGCCACTGCTTTCTTCGTGTCGATGGGGTGTGGTGGATGCTGTCCGTCCCTAGGGCTGTGCCCGCCCGCCAGCTGTCCGCCCGTCTGCTGCTACTGACCGTTGCCTCTGTGTCTCGTCTCCTGCTGCCCTGATTGCGCCTTTATTTGAGGACAATGGAGCCCGGATAAGCAGCGATAATAATGAAATGCGCAGGGCCGGGAAGCGCATTGGAGGAGACGCTCTCTGACGGAGGAGAAAGCGTGCGCGCCTGTTCCCGGAATGTGTGTGAGACAAAGGCGGCCGGGCGTGGTTGCTGGCTCTGTGTGTGTGTTAATGTGACCGCTCACAACAGCGAGCCGAGCGCCGGGCGGCTAAAACTCAGCAATCTGGCACGGTAGGGAGCACAGGTGGTGCCCTCATCCAGTCATCTCAGTCCGGCAGCCAACGGCACCTAGGTTTGTCTGCCCCATGACCTGTCAGCGAGCCTTCGACACTCTGCGTGATAGCCTCAAGGTGCACCTGGCCTGGCACAGGCGTCACCGCCACTTAGTGGCGAACGGCGGTTGTTGTTATTAATGTGAGACAAAGGCGGCCGGGCGTGGTGCTGGCTCCGGCTGGCCACAGGAACCCCCTCGTGCACGGCTCCGACCCTCATAGGTGCTCGCTAACAGCACTTACCCCCCAACTGCCTGTGCGGTCCTACACTGGGTGATATTTGTCTTTGTACTAGGTTATCCAATAGGGTTCACTAATCAATAGGATTAACTGATCAACTCAGCCCTAAATTAGTAGCTGGTGGTGCGGTGTGTTAACGTCAAGTGTTATACGCCGTCCTGGTCTTTATAGGTTGCCCCCTAACAGCACTTACCGCGTTTGATTTGAAGTTCTCCTCAACTCACGAGTAAAGTCTCGATACCACCATTCGGCGTTCCGTGGATTTTTAAGCTCACAGTTACATACAGGACATCGAATCGTGAGTGTTAAACCTGACTTGTATCCTTAATAATAATAATAGCATTTATAGAGCGCCTTTCACCCGAGGGTCACAAAGCGCTGCACAGGGCTGCGGAGAGAACGGCACGTCAACAACGACAGAGAAGGGAAAATCAGCAACATGTTTTTAAATAACACACGAGTGTACATTCAAGCAGTACACAATCCATGAGACAGTACAGATGCGACAGTATAGATGAGACGGTACACGCAACAGTACGAGTGACACATAGATGTTTATTATTACATCAGAAAAATTCCCAGTGAGCTAGCAAGGCCAATTAACCAATGTCAGAGATGAAAAATTCAAGTACAGTACTGAACTGCATATGATATTTCACCTTAAATCCAGCGTAACACATATATAGTAGCTTGTAATACTGTATACATAACACTGCACTCAGTTTATCAAAGAAAATAACATTTGAATATAAATGTAGACTTAAGTACGCAATATCGTGCAACGATAATGCAATTGCTCAAAGACAATCAATTATACAGCTATACTATTATTATAATTCACAGACCTTTTTGAATTCACTGCTGAGGGTGGTGGAAATGAGGGAGTGGGGTTAGATAGACAGACGTTTATTATTACAGCAGAACATACTCAGTGAGCTTGCAAGCTCTGGGTTATTGCAATGCCAAAAACGTTGGAACTAACCAACGCACACAAAAAGTACATCTTGCGGGATGTGAACCCGGGTCTCTGGCTTCAGCGGCACTCTCCGCTCCACCGTGACCGGTCGGGGTTGGCGGGACAGGAGCGGATTCTCGTATGGCCGGGTTGACAGACACGCAGTTCATGAAGCACATTTCACGACGCCCCCCTGCAGCACTTTTACAAATCGTACGTCATTGAGACCCCATCCTGTTGATTCTCTTCATGCCGTTCAAGTTTTTGCACGAAAGTACAATCCTGAGACAGCATTAAAGCTCCGACTGCAAGCAGTGCGCTCCGACCTTGCGTAAGTAAACACTTGTCGATAACGTTGTGCGGCAGGGATGACTTTCTGGTCCCGTGAGTCCGCCTTCCTCACTCTGCTGAGACGCAGCAGCCACATCCGCCGCAAGCAGGATTTCGTGGTCGGAGACCAACATTATATTGTGCTCAAACACATGCGGTAAAGATAAGTCGAGGCCCATCAACATCGTCGTGTTTACACTCTGTGGACAAATACAAGCTTGACACTTACTTGGATCCTAGTGCTTCACCATTGACAAATCCACATGTCATTGTTATTACCTAACAGGTGCATTCATTTACCTGCTGATAAGTGCGTGGGGTAACAACCCAGTGTCTGACCCTCTCACAGCCAGTCCCATCTATTCTCCAGACCCGGCGATGCCCTGACCCTGTGGCCAGTCGTGATATTTAACGATGACAGAATGTCTGTTTTGTTTGTGGGCCACAGATGTGATGGTGTCTGCTGCCATCCTGTGGCCACATCTAGGAATATCATTGCACTGCCCACGGGGTGATGTAGTTGAGAAATGTATGGTTGTGAAAGAGTAAAGGAGGCATCATTCTCAGTTCCCCTTTAATCTTGTAGAGGGTCGCGGGGGGCCGGAGCCTATCTCGCCAGGCAGTGGGTACAAGGCAGGGCTATACCTAGGATGGGACGAAAGTTAATCGCATGGAACCAGGGGAAATTTAGTCAGCAGACCAATTAAACAAGACAGCGTCTTTGAACGGTGGGAGGCAAATCGAGTGCACGGCGAAAACCCACATGAATACGGGAAGAACACGCACATTCCACACAGAAAGGCACCCGAGCTGGGAATCGAACCTGGAATTTATTTCTGCGAGCCAGCAGCGCAACTCACTGCGCCACCGTGCCGCTTGGGTGAAAATACTTGTCTTCTAACTCTTCTAGAGATGACCGGTGTTTCGGTTCGCATGCAGTGGTGTGGCGGTCAGCACACCGGACCTGCCATCCAGAGGGCGCCCGTTTGAGTTCATCTCCCGTTGCGGCATTTCAAGCAATAGGGGCTGTATAAATGTTTGCAACACAGTTGATCGGCAGGTTTTATGTGGTGGGGTGAAGTATGGGTACTTCCCACCTCTTTCAAGACCTCTGGCCAGTTTGGAAAAGTAGACTAAATAGCTCTTAAATAGGTTCCATAGAGCTCCGATTATTGATGCACTACAGACATCCATCCATTATCAGAAACCGCTTAATCCTGTACAGGGTCGCGGTGATCCGGAACCTATTCCGGCAGACACTGGGCGCAAGGCAGGGCTATACCCGTTATGGGACGCCAGTCCATCACAGGACACCGGGGGAAATTTAGTCCGCAGGCCAATTAACCTTGCGCAGCAGCATGTCTTTGGACTGTGGGAGAAAACCGGGGACACGGGGAGAACATGCACATTCCACACAGAAAGACACCCGAGCCGGGATTCGAACCAGGGTCTTTCTTGCTGTGAGACGGCAGCGTTACTCAGCGCGCGGTGGTGCGTACGACTACAAACTGCGGTGAAATGTCCACAGCTATTCGTAGTCTTATTGTGTTACAGCGCAACAGCAGCCGCAGGAAGTCGGTGTCGCATCGGACCAAGTCCGGCCGGAAACGTGCTACGCCTGCAGCCAAACCGGTTCCCATTTACCCGTCCCCTCGTCTCGACCCGGCCCAAGGGTCTCCCCTCCTCGTCCGTGCTCCTCTTTCCTTCCCCGGGGCATCTCGGGGTTGGCGAGGCCAGCACAGCGGGTGCCGCCGAGACGATGGAGGCCGGGTTGATCGTCGCGCTGCGGGACGAGGCGTTCGCGAGAGACACGGCCTTGGTGAGAAGGAGGGAGGCCTCGGGCTCCTGGTGGCGGCATCGCAGCCCCAGCCCGGAGCAGTTCTCAGTCCCATTGCCTTTGTTTTATGCTGCTGCTGTTGTGTGATATAAACTTACACGCGTGTGTGTAGTTCTGTTGTGTTCGCTGTTGTTGTTTAATAGCTCTTTGCACGTGTGTCCGTACTGTAGTTTGGTTGTGGCCTGGGCCGTTTTGCTGAGCGCTGTTATTTAACTTGTGTGTGTTCATTGCTCTAATGCTACGCTTATTTGATTATATTCCATTTCAAAAAATGTCTGAGTAACCTTTATTAGTAATTATCTCGGTTTATGCTTTATACAGCATTGGGGGTTTCCAACGCGGTGCTGGTTCCTGCCATAGTAGTAGAGGCTCCAGTGGGCAGTTGCATAAAACAGTTTGAACACAACTCTTATTAAAATCGGTGGCTATGACGGCTTCACTTAAGTCTTGAGTTGTTTGCGGGTGTTGGCAAGGTGGCACGGTGCCTTTTTGTGTGGCGTTTTCAGTGCCCCCGTGTCCACGTGGGGTTTCTCCGGGTATTCCGGTTTCCTCCCACCGTCCAAATATATGCTTCTGCTGCCTAGGTTAAGTGGCCTGATGATTAAATTGCCCCCAGTGCCCCGCGATGGACTGGCGACCCATCCTGGATATAGCCCTGCTCACCGCGACCCTGATACGCGCCGCCGTTTGGGCGTCGCGTCCCTGACCATGCGCATAATTTTCGCGTCACGCTATTATTAAGCGGATAATGTTAATTATTAGAGTTGTTTTCCTTATCAATTGCTGTAAACAAATTGCTGCCGAAGGAAACACGAACGTTAATCCGACGTGACATGTAAGTACAGTAAAACAAAACATCTGTTGCTTCTTGCTGCCCTAACTATTTGCCTTGGTGTGCTTCGTGGTCACCCAGCCAGGCCCTCACTGTTTATCTTTTTATATCTGACGCGTCAATGACGCCTCTTGCGTAAGTGTATATATAGTGTCGTTCTGTGAGCATCGTGATATTTTATTTCTATCCATTTTAGATGTTAGCCTTGTCCATCTTGTCTGATGTTGTTGGATTAAATGAGTAATACCGCTTAGTCGAACAAATCACAATTCAATACTAGTACATGACCAAAGATCGATATTGGCTTAGTGTCAAGTAGTCTAGTCCAGAAAAAAAAAGGAAAATGAAGCTCCGCACACACTGGGATAAAACAAACTATGGTAAATCACCCAAGCAAGGCAGGTTAATACGGAGGTATTGTCCGCACACGCACACACTTCAAACTCTGCCATTGAGTGTACTGCAATGTCACGTGATGCTGTCAACGTGAGCTTTGGGGGCTGGTGACAAACAACTGCAAACACTGTAGCACCGCCACCTGCCCATCTCTACTGATGGACGAGAGATGCATTCTCGTCACGTGATGATGCAGTGTCCCACACCGTCAGATGTCTCGCAGACGATTTGGAAGCAGAGTTCTCTGCCTCTTAACAGATGGTAAACGTGTTATCGCTTCACCATGAGGTTGATGTCACATTATGTCACTCCATTTTCAGCAACCGCTTAATCCTGTACAGGGTCGCGGTGAGCCGGAGCCTATCCCGGTAGACACAGGGCGCAAGGCAGGGATATACCCAGGATGGGACGCCAGTCCATCGCAAGGCAATCATGTCACTCCTTAACGTGTATCGTGACTGAGCCGCCTGGTCTTTTTTATCGTAACTTTTGTGACTTATCTTAAGTCACTTTTCTTTGTCAGCTGGCACATGTCTTCCTCAATTCTTCTTCTTAAACATTTACTTTGAGAACTAGTAACTGTTACTTGCCACTAACGTATCGACTTTATACCATCCAGCTCTCTTTCATGCAGCTCTCAGCCTCGTTTCTTGTTTACACTGCTGCGTGTCACGCATGCACGTGTTTTTTCCTCAGCTCAGAAGCTGGCTTGGCAAACTCACACCTGTGTGATATTTGCTAATACTGTATCCACTAAAGGTCACCGGTCAATCTACCATGACACAATAGCTCTTGTCCTCGCGCCTTGGGTGGTTACGACAACTCAGCTTCTGCTCTCTTCTGCTTATATCAACATCAAAATGAATTACATTCTCATTGGCTTGCGCACCTTCAAGAAGCTAACGCGTCCAATTCCGATTGAAACTTTCCATGGAGACTCCACTCTCCTCTCAATGGATGCTTGGCATGGACTTAAAAATCCACCCATATTTTTAGAAGGGTCAGGAACTAATGCACAAAATGGATGAGACATGCCAAGACATGTTGCCTATTCCGCATACACACTAAATAACTTGCATTTGCACATTACTGAGCATTTTCTGGGCCGTTTGTGTGCTCCCAGGTGTGGCAGCGTGATGGAGCCAGCAATTTGCGACGACACGTGTTGACCCATCTGGCAAATTTCGTGCCTGCCATACACTACATCGGTGGCGACTTCGACACGGGGGCTCGTACCCGGCCCAGCATGCTGGAGGGCGTCACACTAGAGGACGACGCTCCGGGCGGCAGCAGCGGCGATGCAACGCCTGGAGGAACACCTGCGACACCCGGCGCAGGAACTGGAGCGCCGGGTGCTGTTCCTCCAACGGCGGCGAGTGGCGCGGATGTTGAGAGTCTGGGAGGGCAGGGGGAGCTGCTGGTTGGGCGTCTCCTGATAGGCCCCCTCGGCTGGTTCCTGTGTGGAGAGGATCCGGAAGCTGGCTTCCTCCGCTTGCAGCAGTCTAACCGGCCGGCGCAGCTGTGCGGGCGCGTGTTCCGCAGCGGAGAACCCACGTACTCCTGCAGGTGGGAGGCAACAGTCGACGCTGATTTTGCGGCCGTTATTACAAACATTGCAAACACTTCTTTTCTTTCCGGCACCTTCCCCACAGCCTTGAAGCTCGGTCTCATCTATTCCCTCCTCAGGAAACCTAACGAAGTTCCCACTAACCCTGCTAATTGTTGTCCCATCACTAACACCTCAACATCCTACATCAAAGTCGGCACCTGCACCATTTTAACATCTACCACGCACGGTGTCCCTCGGGGCTCCGTGCTCGCACAACTCCCTTTCTCCACGTACATATCTCCACTCGCTTGCCTCAGCGTAGACTACAGCATCAACTACGACTTCTATGCTGACGACACTCAGCTCTCCACCACCTTGACAGCGCCAGAAGCACAGTCAACCTTACAGCCTGCACCACTGCACGTCAGGCATGGCTGCTTATCAACTGCTTACTACTTAACGCCGACAAATCAACCTTAATCTACCGAGCAAGTTATCGCCGCCTCGCCTCCACATTCCCAACCGCTCACCACTTTCCAGCCTACTTGGAATAACCTTTGACCCCAACCTTTCTTTTGACGAGCGCTTCAACAGTACACTCAAGGCATGTAACGTCCACTTCTGCGCACTTTGGCAGATAGGCATCATTCTCCCCACTGCCAGAGCACACACCCTAAGCATGCGGCATCATCGACATTCGACTCGACTGTTGCAACGCCATACTCGACGGACTCACAACACAACAATGCAACACACTCCTTTGCCTTGAACGCAACGTCACTCGAGGAGTCCTTAACACCCGTTCCAGACAATCACTCAGCAACGACTACATGCGCACCCTCCACTTGCTACCGATACAACTGCGAACCAATACAACGTCTCTGTTCAAATTGAGACTCGACCAAACAAAACCTCCCGCGTTGCGTCTTGCAGGGAGTGCGCAGCGGATCCCACATGCGTGCTGTGCATGGACTGCTTTCAGCAGAGCGTCCACCGCACCCACAGATACAGGGTGAGTGAGGACGACACTGTTCAACCAAGCCGCGGTCACGCTCTGTTGTCACGGTGTAATGATTAACGTTACGCGCAATAAACGCAGCATTTGTCCCACCCCTGGCCCCGCTTGGCCCCGGACAAGATTCAGATGTCTTTTGAGGCCAGCTTTTTACTGTTTGGTTCCAACTCGCTATGGTGAACACCCAGTAGAAATCCACTCCTACCATGAGGAAGCCATGATTGCTCAGCTCAGATATGCCAGGGGAAAACAGATATGAGTGAAAGTAAGGGTGAGCAAGCCAGAGAGAGTGTATGATTGAATGACTGAGTGAGGGAAGGTTATGTGAGTGGTTTGCAGAGTGGTTTGCACAATGTGCTAGATACCAGCTGACTTGGCTTCGATTCTCAGTCGTGACGGACGACACCAGGAGCATGCAGTTTGTAAAGCTGTCCTGGGCTGCCCCCCTAGGTCAACTCGGCCTTAAATTAACACCTTCTACGATTTGTAGACATCAGCACTGCCGAGATAAAGGGCAAGCTGAGCACGGTGCTGATGATGCATCACCCCCCATGCGCCGTGCTGCCATTAACGTGCGTTAGCTGACGGCACTTCCCCTGACAGTGTGTAAGGTTATACGGGGGATGTGTGTGTGTCCGCAGATGAGCACGTCGGGGGGCGGAGGGGTGTGCGACTGCGGAGACCCTGAGGCGTGGAGGACAGGGCCGCACTGCAGCACACACTCGCCGGGAAACGTGAACGCCGCAGCCTCTGTGAGCTGCGCAGCCATTGCCTTCACGATCGCGTGTGTAGCATGTGTGGGTACAGGAATCCCTTGCTATGCTTCAGGCATGCCTTCCTCGGAAATGCTACGTAACTAGAAATTGCTTTACGCAAACTCTAATTCCCCGTAGACGTAACGTTAAAATCGCGGGTTTTGTTCCGAGCCAGAACTGCGGTTAGCACACTGCGCTGCGAATCTAAAGAACTGAGTTCGATTCACTTTCACGGCCAACTCCAATGATAATAACGTCTGAATTGGTCCTAGGCCTCCCCCTTGTTGACTTATCCTGAAACGAGTATCTGGTGCAATGTGTAAACATTGTGTATTCAAAGTAGCCTTAATCATTTATTTTCTGTTGCTTTGGTTTTTATTGATTTGTCTTTCGTTGTTGACATGCCGTCCTCTTCGCGGCCCTTGTGCAGCGCTTTGTGACCCTCGGGTGAAAGGCGCTATATAAATTGAATTATTATTATTAGGGGGAACAAGGATGCTGGGATTGGTGCTGTTCCACCCTCGCCTTGTGTGTCACCTTGGCCTTAATAGGCGCTCACTAACAGCACTTTCTCTGAAAGTCTGTTAAGTCTCCACCAGAGATGTTTGTGTTATTTGCAGGCTGACGTTGGTGTTCTTCCCGACGGCGTGGAAGAGCGAGCACGAGCCCTGTTCCCCGTGCTCCTGCATTACGCCATCAATGCGCTCACCTCGGATGATGCGTCCGGCCACCTGCTCCGCGACTTCCTCTCGCAAAACTACACGTATGCCGTGCACTTTATACTTTCAGGGGTGTGATGAAAGACCCTGTTGGGCATCTGGAGGCAGCCACCTTCGAGGAACGCAGGGAGATGGAGGAGTAACCACTCGCAAACGGCGAACCGAGTGCCGGGCAGTTAAAAAATGCAGAATGTTGGTACAGTGGGGAGTGCTTGTAGTTCATCTGCCAGTCATCTCAGGCAGTTGGATAGATATCCAGTGCAAGCTCTTTACGGTATTCCTGCGACACAACAAACACGCGAACTCATAACACCTGGGTCTATCCTGTGACCTGCTGTCAATGGGCCGTTGACACTTCATGTAGCCTTGAAGTGTCCTGTCATTTCCACCCACATGTATGTTTGTACATGGGCACGTGTGTGTGTGTGCAGTGACGAGCTGTATCACTGTGTCCTGTACAACGACGAGGTGCACACATTCAACGACGTCATCAGCTCTCTGGTGGTGGCCATCGGCTGCTCGGAGAGGCAGGCCTTTTCCCTGGCCACTGCCGTGGACCGCCAGGTGTGAGGGACCACTGTCACCAGCACAAACACCACCACCGTGACCACCAAAGACAAAGATCCCCCGTATAGCCTTAACAGACTGTAGGGTCAAGTGCCGTTAGAGAGCACCTATGAAGGTCGACACGGCACACGAGGAGGTGGGTGACCAGAACCGCACCCGGTCGCCTTTGTTTCCCTAGTGGTAATGTTTACACACTACACTAGGTACTCATTTGAGGCTGATTCGACCTAGGGGAGGCCCAGGACCGGTTCAGAAAATCGTTGCTGGTGTTGGCCGTGAGCGGGATTCGAACTCGGCTCGCCAGGTTTGTAGCCCAGAGCGCCAACCGCCGATCCACCACTCTCCACCAGCTTTGCAATCACCAGCGCTAACACTAACAATCACAGATTACGCTAGCTACCACCGACACGCCAGTAAAAATCAACGCGCCATACAAGAACGTCCATAAATCTGAGGTCACAAGTCTCTGAAGCGTTTATTCTCTCCCTACAGGGACGGAGGTCTGTGTACTGCGGCTCACGGCAGGTGTGCGAGGAAATCAAGAGAATAATCATTGTAAGTGTGTCTGTGTGTGTGTGCACGCAGAGCCGTTTATGGGGAACAGTATTGGAATTGTTAGTCTTGTAAAAATAACTCTGTTTTAGGTTTTAAGTTGTTTATAAGCCCCGCATGTTCCATTAGCTCCTGTCGTTATTCATAGATGCCCCTTCATTAAACTCTTCAGCTCTTCTCAATTCATCTCAACCCTCACTCTCCCGCTCCTCACCCACCCTCACCGCCACTGCAGAGCCGTAGCTCTCCAAGGCGTGGACAAACGCCGCTGCGCACGGAGGTGGAGTTGGCATCACTCATCGCCCTGCAGACGTTCGCCACGCGCTTGCTATCCTGGCTCAACCACCTCTGCGAGACGTGCGGTGAGATAGCGAACGAGCGAGCACGCGCGTTTGTAGCTGTCGACTTCGCCCTAAAGCCATCTACACATGTGGTGAATGCGTAATGCGACTCTGCTCTAATAGTTTGAGCGGCAGGGTGGCGCAGTGGTAACATCTGCGCCTCACAGAAATAATGTTTTTGCTCGAGGCGGTTTGATTCCCGCCTTGGGCGCCTCTTTGTGTGGAGTTTGTGTGTTCTCCCCCTGTTCTGCGTGGGTTTCCTCCAGGTTTCCTTCCACAACTTAAAAAAAAACTCATTCATTTGTTGGCCGATAACATCATATTATATAGGAAGCAGTGTGTGGCAATATGTTGATTCCGGCAAACCGCCTGGCTGCCTCCTCTGCCTGTCTGCACTTTCCTCACGTCGAATTAATACCTTCAACATTGAATGATTATGTGCGCGTTTTAAATGTAAAATGATTATTATTATTATATATATATTTGTCCCAGAAGCTAGTCCCAATCATCTTGGTGTGTCTACAGTAGTGTTGAGCGAATAGATGTGGCCCTGGCGGTTCAGAGGCGATTTGACCGTAGTTAGAGACGCTGAGCTGGCACCGCCTAAATCCAATCTGGATTCCAATCACGTGTGATTAGCAGAGCTTCTCACATACGTTGATTATCTCAGCTCGCTAACGTAATGTGGATTTGATTTAATTTGTTTTGTCTTAATTGTAACTCAGTAAATTAACGTGGGTTGAACAGGGTATAAGAATTATTTTTTGTAGCATCCTAGCAGTAACATTACTTCCTGTAATGCAATATACCGGTAGTGAAACCAGAGCATATGGCCACATGTGACATCACAGCCATCTGTAATTGTCCTTTTGAAGGTGCCCGGGACTGCGAGTGTGCCCAGTGTTAACTTGCCACACACACACACACTGAGCCACCCAGCATAGTGGGATTCTGACATTTGTAGGCGCTGACTGACGGTGCTGTGTTCCACAGAGTGCCTGCGTGTGCTGGTGTGTGAGGCACTGCTGTCTGGTGGTGATGCGTCTCCCGTCTGCCTGCTCATGCTCCAGGACTCGCTCCTCTGGAAAGGTAACTTACTCATGTCGCGCGGCTCCTTTCTGAGAAATACCATTGCCCTCGCATACTTTTGCCTCCAATCGGTCAAAATCAGCCGTCGATTCCATGAGTGGGGCATGATAATGGTCTTGTTTAGATCCCAGCATCCCAAGTTAAAATCTAAACCATGGACGGCACCGTAGCAAATGGGGATCTGAACATTGTGTTGTGGCCACGCCACGCCTTAATGTGCCGTGCCAACGTTAATAGGTGCTCGCTAACAGCCCATGGCCCAACACTCTGGTTTAAGTCACACGGAGGGAATATTTGTCTGTGTGTGCTGTGGGGAGTGGTAGCGCAATGGTTAGCACACTGGGCTAGAAATCTGGTGACCCGAGTTTGAGGCCCGCTCACGGCCAACACCAGTGACGATTTTCTGCACCAGTCATGGGCCTCCCCAAGGTCGACTCAGCCTCAAATGAGTACATAGTGCAGTGTGTTAACATTGTTACTAGAGAGACAAAGGCGGCCGGGCGTGGTGCAGGTCACCCACTTCCTCGTGTGCCGTGTCGACCTTCCTAGGCACTTGACCCCACAGTCTGTTAATGTTATACGGGGAATCTTTGTTTTTCTTCTTTGTGCAGGAGCGAGGTATGTGAACTATGATCTGATCATGGGCAGCCTGCTCCTGGAGGCCGAGTACAAGCGCCGCTTCGCTGTCCTGTTCACACGGGTAAATCTCTCGCACCCAGGGAGGACGCGAGAGGGCACATCTGCAGGGTACACATTGTATCAGAGCACATGTGCCGTGTGTGGATGTCTGTCTGTGTCGGTGTGTGTGGGTAGTGGTTAGCCCACTGCGCTACGAACCTGGCTACCCCAGTTTAATTCTGGCTCACACCATAGATGCATTTTTTAACCAGCCCTGGGCCGACCCCTTAGGTCGACTGAAACTGTTATGATGTCTAAACATTGCCACTGGGGAGACAAAGGCAGCCTGCCATGTTGCTGTCCATATACACCTTCGTGCTTCAGTGCTCACTAACAACACTTACCCATATGGTCAAATAAACCTACGTAGTGAAGTTCGTTTCGCACCCGTGTCCATATGTGTTCACGTATAAGCATGTTTGTACGACTGCATTAGTAGGGGATGTACGGGAAATATTGCTCTGCCCGTTTGCATGGCTGACAGTGTCTGTGGTTGGCGTATCCACAGAATTACCGCCGACTACAGCAGGATTTCCTGGACGATGACCACGAGCGAAATCTGTCTGTGACCTCCCTGTCGGTGCAGGTGTTCACCGTGCCGACACTGGTACGAGCGAGCACAGCCTTGTACACTACTCTCGGTATTCCATGTCATCTCAGGCACCCGCCAATACATTATCCTCGCCCTGTACCCAAGCCGTGACCCTAGACGTAACCGTAACCTCAGGCTTCATGAGCATATGTAGGAATAAGAATGGCGCGAGGCTATCACGAAGATGCTGCGTTTCGCAGACGGACAGATCCGGAAGAGGTGGTGGGGTTAAATCGGGCGTGTAAGCCGCCACACCGCCTCTGAATTTGAACAAAGTTGTGAAATTCCTTTGCTTTTTCCGTCGTTCCCTCCTTGCTGACAGGCGCGGTATCTGGTGGTGGAGGAGGATGCCTTGTCCGTCGTTGTGAAGACCATGCGAGAGCAGCTGGAGGAGCTGATGGGCGTCGATGGGGCGCTGCACCCGGACCGAACCGACTCGGCTCAGTTCCGTCGGGCACTGCACACCTTCGGGGATCTCAAGTAAGCGTGCCGTCACGCTCGCGATCGCTCAAGTTTGCTTGCTTGCTTTCCCAAGCGTGCTGTTTGTTGCCCACTGCCCCGTGTTGCTCATTTGCCTTCTTTCCTTCCTGCTCCCTGTTCGCATAGTCTGTCACCCGTGAGCTTGTGTTTTTTTCCCCACTCGCTCTCCGTCTTGCTTACAATCTTTCCCATGCACTTACTTGCTCGTCCGCTTGCTTTCCTGTCTTATTGCCTTCTCACCATCTCCCTCTGGTCCACTGCTTGCTCGACTTAGCTGCTGTCTTTCCCATTCCCTCAGTCTGTCTGCCAATTGCTTGGGCACTTGTGCTTTCTCGTGCTTACTCTCCCACCAATTCTCTCCCTAGCTCTCCCACTTTCCTACTCTCCCACTTGTCCTCCCACGTGCGCATGTTTACTTTCATTCTTGCTTACTCTGCTATTCTCCTGCTCACTCTAAACTTACTCTCCCACTCTTCTGCTCTCTCTCTTGCTCTTCCCACAACCCTGGAAGAACGATGTGGTTGATGAGTGCATCCCGATCTGAGGTTTTAAATTGCATGATTTTGAATGAGCCCTCACTTGCATAAGTGTAGGGTGATCCTGGGATGGATACGCGTGGCTCCGTCTGATCCCAAATCACCCACCCCCTCCCCCGCGCCCTTCCACCAGGTTCATCCTAATTGCTCGGCCTAGCGAATGGAGTGATGCTCTGAGGATCAAGTTTCTTGCCGGCTTCCAAGAGTTCATGAGCTTCCTGCAAGTCCTGCAGGTGCGGGGGATGTGATGATGCTTTTCTTACTTTTAATACTATTTCTAAAGTATCCCCCCAAAACAACGCATTATCGACGGGACACGGTATCCCCAAGGGCGTGCTGCATTTTTATCGTTGGGGTTGCGTCTCGGCTGCGACGGTTGACACCGGACTAAACCCGGGCAACGAACCTCTCTAGGGCATCGAGGCGGTGACGCGGCAGCTGAGTCAGCACGTGGAGATGGACCCGGAGTGGGACGTGGCGTACAGCCTGGAGCTCTCCGTGACGCACGCCATCACCATGATGCAGGGCTGGTGCGCGTCCAACGTGAGCGAAGCGCGAACACGCGCGTACGCACGCAAACGCTGGCTGCAGGCGCGTCGCAGCCGTGGGTGTTACAGGAAAAAGTGGGGGGGATGGAATCATGTTTCTGTGAAAGTGCGGGTGTCGCAACACCCGCAACACCTGCGGCTGCGACGCGCCTGGCTGCCTGCCAGTCCCACGCATCGAGACGGCCTGCGTCAAGCTGGGACTCGGTTCTGCGGAGAGACGCGCGCAAGACGCATAAGCGCACGTGCAAATGAAGGCGCGTGTAGGGCAATTGTGCACGCGTAAGGGGGTTTGCCGACACACGTACACCCGCTCCCCTTCTAACACACGGCATGCACAAGCACACTTTTGTAACACAGTAACCTACACATTATTGTGCAACACAATATAAAAGCACACGGGCACATATATACAAGGAGAATAAACACACACACATAATAGCGTTCATAAAAATGATACAATGTGAATGAAACTGTAGAAAATACGAGGTTTTACCCTTTCTGGCAATGAGAAAACAGTGTTAAGATGTTTAAACACTAAGTGGACACCTTTTTGCAAAGGCTGCAGTTTGCAGGCAGCCACATATGCTTGTGGCAACAGCATGCAAATTAATGCTATGATAATGCATTGTCCTTCAAACTTATTGGCCTAGTCCCAGGCAGATTGATAAAAGGATTGCCCGCGTCCAGAGCCACTTTCCCAGCTGTGTTGTCCGTTTACAGCCCACCAGCCTGATGCTTCCCAGTGCACACCTACCGTTGTTATCGGGGATAAGATTCTATCCAGGACACAAACGCACGCTGGAGCGCGGAACGGAATCCGTCCCTGTACGCGACTCTTTCTGTTTCTCGTCGGCCGAGCAGGCGGCGGTGCTGGTGGAGTCGTACTGTCTGTGCGTGCGAGCGCTGCACTCGTCCAGCACGGCGCTCCAGAACGCCACCGCGCCCGTCAAGCTGACGCTGTGCGGCCACTCCCTGCTCTCCGTGCCCTACCAGGTCTCACGCCAGCCCGTGAGCACCCACCTACCTGTGACGCGCTTCCTCGCAGGTGAGCCCCCTTTCGCGAACGTCATCGTCGTCGTCATCGTCATTACGGTTGTCTCCTGGTCACACGATCAATCTCGTGGCCCGTGTCCACTGGCGTATCCTATCCCGAGCCGGAACCGAACTGAATCGCCGGTAGCGCCAAGATAGCTGAATCCGGCTTGTGGCCAAGCACGGCTGCGGTCTGCGCTAATGACGTAGTGGTTCCTCGCTTTATGATGTTAATCCGTTCCAGAACACGTATCGTATTGTGGAGACCATCGTAAAGTGAGACCAATGATACTGTACATTGTTTTATGGTAATTAGTTCAGAGATCTTGGAAGTTGAGATGTAAAGTAAAAAAAGCGCCGTTATTGGCTGAGAAGCTACCCAAGCGGCATGCGTTTGCATCGCCAATTGGCTGCCGCGCCACCCACGCTTACGCGCAGCCATATTGTAACATGTATTGTAAAGTGAAATTTGATCGTGATGCGATATTAATTTTCTTATCGAGTGCATATCGTAAAGTGATTTCATCGTATTGTGAGGGCTTCTAACGTTTAGGAGATATCAAACACAGCTGTTGATGGGCTGATGTGTTTGCACCACATCAGCCCATCAGAGCAAGGATGATGATGGTATTGTACAATCCTAGTTATATCCATCAATAGCCTTGCTTCGGGATCTGCTTGAGGAGTGAAAGGCTGCTAATGAGATGGCCTGTGTCTGTTGTACATGCAGGGCTCTATGCGATGCTGAGCCACACTGGTGCCATGTCTACTAACCCCGAGATGAATTTACTGGTAAATATCACCATTAATAGCATAACAACAAACCCACTAATAACACCAATGGTCTATACAGGGGGTCGTTGTGTGCATACATTTGTGTGCGTGTCTGTCATTTGTGTGTTACTGCATCTGCGCGTGTGTGTGTGTGCCTGCGTCTGTGGGGAGCGGTAGCTCAATGGTTAGTGCGCTGGACTACAAACCTGGGGACCCCATTTCGAATCCCGTCCATGGTCAACACCAGTGACGATTTTATGAACCGGTCATGGGCCTAGCCTACGTCGACTCAGTGTCAAATGAGTACCTAGTGTGATGTATAAACATTGCCACTAGGGATACAAAGGCGACCAGGCGTGGTCCTGGTCACCCACCTCTTTGTGTGCCTTGTCGACCTTCATAGGTGCTCGCTAATGGCTATACGGGGGATCTTTGACTTTGTGTATTTCAGGAATGTATGAACCCACAGGATATGGCCGAGCTGCCCCTAAGGTGCCTGGTGCTGTTGGCGCAGGTGAACGCCGGCATGTGGAGGCGTAACGGCTTTTCCCTCGCCAACCAGGTAACCACAGCAAGCCAGTAACCAAGCAGATAGCCATTGCAATAGGGTCAAAGTGGATACCATGTCATTCTGAACAGGACTCTGTTTAATTAGAGCACTGAGATGAACATTTGCTTTTATTGCCAAATAAAGAGTCTGACTGCCTGAATGTTTGTTTGATGATGGAAAAAGAAATCAACTGTAGTGACTGAACATGAAATACATCTTTGTTCAAATTGGTGGTGGCATCATCAGGTGTCTGATGATGCCTCCATTGTTGGAGCTGAAACATCACCAAGGAAAGAGAAGGATTACTCAACAGGTTATCCCGAAAGAGCAACTTTTAATACATTTTCATATATTTTTCATATATTACATACGGCGGTCAATCACCTCCGGAAGGGTAAGGCTGCAGGCGTGGATGAGATTCGTCCGGAGTTGTTGAAAGCACTGGACAGTGTTGGGGTGTCGTGG
>JAZEWU010000023.1:6992345-7037515 GCA_036362915.1 Geotria australis | reverse complement strand
GGTCAATTCGAGGACATTACAGAGTAACCAAGCCTGCAGATTGTCAACGCAAGTGGTCAGTGGTATTCAACATTGGCTCTCCCGGTTTTTGTGATTTTTTTTATCCTGTCCACGCCCATTAGCCCTTTACATTAGAGAGTTACTGCGTGCGCGATGCACACGGTGTAGCTCGTGAGCAACGGCAGTAGACATGTCCTGACATTTTTACGTCTTATCAGAGCGATGCAGCTGTGCACAGGCAAACAGAAACACGTGCTCTTCTCCAGATAAACACACCCATGCAAACGCGCACATATGTAGCTAAAGTGTGTCTACACAATCAGACAATGTAAACATTGCAACATTGTTTATGGATATATGGCAAGTATTGCCACGTGGCCATGTAGCCCAGGCAACTCATCCATACTCAAAGAACCATGCGATGGCGCGAATTTGGAATTGTAGATTGTGAAATGCCCGAGTGGTTATGAAAAGTGGCTAGGACATAGGAACACAATAGCCAGCTTGCTCTTGCAAATAATCTCACCGTTTCTTGTTTGTGTGCACCAGCAATGTGCTTATTATGAGGCGACGGCTAAATATATATTGAAAGGTCATACACGTCCAAAGGGACGCTGCCGTGGTGTAATGGTTAGCACACTGGACTCGATTATATCTTCCAGCGCGGCAGTTAACACAATGGTGCATGTTTCTGAAATCACTGCCTCTGTCCACCCACCAGCAGTGTGAATAGGTTCACCACAGTTGGCAGGTCACTGTGAAGGGGGAAGGTGTGCTTATGCCCACCTCTTCCTAGACATCTCACCAGAGTGGAAGAGTAGACCTAGCGTCCTCTAAAGGGGCTCTATAGACCGCCCTCTAGTGGAGGACCTTCTGCCAGCAGAGACATCAGCCAGCAGTTGCAGGGTCGCATATTTGTCAACTTTGACCCTGATAAAGTGAAAATACATTTGAGTGGGATATTCCCCTGCCTGTGTGGGGTTTTTTTCCAAGCACTCCAGCTTCCTCTCACACGTAAAAAAAACCATGCAGAAACAAATGCGCTGAACGTCCCAACAAGCGGGGACCCTCTTTAAAAGAGTACTTATTGTGATTGTACAGAACGATCCATTTATAGATACCCCACTCACTTCTAATCACCCCAGCATACCGCACTGCGTATGAATGACCTTGACATCATTGCATGTTGTAAGCAAATCAGACCAGCTTTATTGAACACAGTGCATGGGGACAGTGTCATATTGTGTAAGAAGTGAAATTGAGTCTAGTGGGAGACGTGTAGAGGATTAGAATTGTTTTTGCGATGGTTTCTGAATCTTTAGTGGGGTGTCTGTAAACGGATCACCTTGTATCAATAACAGGACTTATTCGTATTATCGTTATTACACAGTCATTATAGCCGGCTGGCTATAATGACTAACTCAGCCCATCATCCTTACAGGGTTCTTAAAACGAGCAGTGTAACCACTTTGTAGAAAGTCAAGCGGTTCGATATACGCAGAGCTCAGGGCCAGCCACAGATATAAGCGCAGTTACATATTCTTTGGGGATATGAGACGTTGGATTTTTTGACCACCTGTGAAAAAGCTCGAGAATTGGTAGGGATGTGCTCCGTGAGGTTTATCCAGGTTCACCTACCACTCACTGGTCACCTCTACGACCCCTTACTCCGTGGCCTGCAATTCTCACAGTTAATCTACGCTTACTTTTTAATGTGGGCAATGATACATCGGCCATAACCAAGTGGCATTGAATGCACCCCATTTCCTCAGATCTCGGAAATGAAGCGTGGTTGAGCCTGGGTAGTGCGTGATGGACCTTAGATCACAGGTGTTACAGGCTGGGGGGGAGGGGTGCGCTATGTGGTCGGTAGCAGAGGGCAATGTCGAAAAAGACGTTGTATTGTGCTTCTGTACTCTTCGCCAACCCAACCAGGTTGATTAAATGGTCAGGTAACCTCCACAACCCACACGGGGAGGGGAAGCCCTCATCCAGCACAGGATTAACAAAAGGGCCGTGCGTGTACAAAAGTACACGTGGCAGCGCCTCATTGCTGTGCTCCCACGTGTGCTGACTAATGCAGCGGTAACTAGTGGGTGGGTTCGGTACAGCTGTAGCCCTGTGTACAAAGCTGTATGTATACTAGTCCAGTTTGTTTTGATTCAATATATCTTTATGCATAAAATGGAAGGAAACTAATCAAGTGCATTGCGTGTGTTCATGTGAAAGATACAGGCGGTTGGACGTGCTGCTGGCCGCCCACCCTTCTTGCGTCATGCTGGCCTTCATAAGTGCTCACTATCAGCACTTGCCACAAACGTATGTTAAGGCTACGCATTGGAACGTTATCTTTGGGAGTGGTGGTGCAGTAGTGAGTACCTTGCGGTGTGATCCTGGCAACTATGTTCCCATCTGTGCACATTAATGTGAACATGATCCTGACCTAAGGCTCAATGTAGGTAAATTTACCTTGAATCAGTGTCAGTTGCAGGGTGTACACATTGTTATTTGCAAAGTCAGGTGACGCAGCAAAATAATTGGTTGCTGCCATGCAACTAGGACGAAAGAAAATGTCTTTCCTGCAACAGACAGTGATATCGGTCGATTGCCGAGATGCCTTCGTCTTGTTTATAAACCACATGGCACTCGTTAAATTAACCACCACGGCGAGGTAGTTTATTTCGGAAACCACACGTAGGTATGTCTGTGATGCCGATAACACTTAGCTTCACCATGTGTGCACAACGCAACATTTCAAGTCACACGTAAATTACCAACACGCGCACAACTGACAATTCTACATCAGAACACATAAGCACCATTGTTTAAACTTCATCGTGAGTCACTGGGATGTTAGAAAATCAGATTTTACCCCAGCAGTGTATTTGAATACGATCATTGTCTGGATGCAGCACACTGGAATGTGTAATGTTAATATTTACAAACCCTCAATTTATCCAGGGTAATGTGGGGCAAGAGGCGGCCCGTAAGACGAATGCAAGACATGTGAGTTAGGCTGTAAAAACGTATTAACTACGTGCAGTGTGAAGACGTAGTATGTGTTATTGCTTGCTGAAGTCATCGGTTTATTTGTCGAGGTCACGTGCGCACCGAGTCACGGATCTTCAGTGAGTGAGTGAGTCACGGCGGATAATGAAACTTGTTCACCCAAAGATGTTTCATTTACTTTGTTTCCATGAGCACGGTTAATCCGCAAACCCGGGTAATCCTCTCACAGAAAACAGTTAATGCTATAACGAACCAGCGAGTTTCTGCAGGAGAGTGAGAACGATTTGAGCCTTCTCAATAGAAATTCACCATGGTGTTCCATGTCAAGCAGTCACCTCTGTGAAAAGCGCCTAGTTAAATTAAATCTAAAGGTGGTAACATTAAGTTTAAAGCCTTAGCAAAGGTACGGTCACACTTGTATGGTTTTGGGCATGTCTTAAAAAACAATGAAGAGGTGCAACTAGAATGGCTATCACCGGTACAGAGTCGATGGAGACCAAGGGTGGGATGGGAGGAGTGGTGGAATGAGATATCAGGGCAGCGGATGTGAGGAGAAAAGAGGCACAGATTAGAAGCACAAGGAGTAATAAAATCCGGGCTGAAACCATCCAATCACTAAACTTGAGACTCCAGTTTAATCAAGGGCAGCCGGTACTCGGATTCGAACCTAGGTCCCAGTGGTTTCCGGCTTAATGAGAACATGGTATTGGCCTCCTGAGCTAGCCAGCTACCTCTCGGTAAAGCTCATTCATGCCCTAAATCAAATCCCGAAATGTCTACATTGGTGGCCATTCCATAGTAAACTGCTGCAGCTCCCAGAAATGGAAGTGTGGAGTTAGAGTGCTTGGGAATAATTATCCTTCAAGGCCTGATAGACCCATGTGCATACACCATGCACATTTTACTAATGGAAGACAGAGGAACACGTGGCCACAATCGCCACAATTTGATGCAATATATTACAGTGGGTTTATTTCATATATTAAGCTTAGCAGCCATGGTCAAGCCACTGCTGAATGAAAGTTTCCCCAAGTTTTCGCCATCTCAGTCTTACGATGCAAAAATCAATCTTGCCACCTGCCTGGGCGGATTTTATTATTGCACGAATATATTAACCCTTGACTCATTTAACGGGAAAACCTGGATTAGCAGTGGACACAATTGGCAAGATTATGTTTTGACTGTAATGCCCTGATACAATTATCACCGGTAAAGGAAACAAAGAGGAAACTGCGGTTGTCAGTTTTGATTTCCTCAACAGCATTTAAAAAAATAACACGTAAACAATCAGTTGAATTGGCCGTGGCGCGCGGTAATTATGGGGTTAATGGGGTCATGCGGAGATCACCATCGCATGCACGATATTCTCACCCACAGGCGCTACAAATAGCGCTGGGCTATCCAATTAAGTGATCAATTACTAAACCAAATGTCGGTTCAATAACTCGGATAGTTTAGTAACACGTGAATAGTAGAACATCAAAAAGTTTCACCTCTCTTCCCATGTGCCACTGAACGGGAGGTGATGTCACCTGCTGTATTATGGCAGATGGTGCTCGTAGGGGGTTTCCTGCATCTAGGATTCAGGATGTGAGAGTGACCACTATTTTTAAAAGGCCCAAGTAATCGACCATGACAAAAACAGTCGACCATTCAGTTTGATCGACGAACCATCAAAGCGCTACCGATTCATGCTGTACCCGAAGAAGGTAGTACAAGTAGATTGCTAAACCTACCTATGAATATTTTTGAATGTTGTCTTCCTTTCTGTGAGTGTTCTCTGGGCACTCCAGTTCCCCTCCCACGAGACTAAAACATTTCTCAAGGAGCTGATCAAAGTGGAATCCTTTTGGAATCCTGAATCTTGAGACTCGTGCCCAAGACTTATTTTGGCAAAGAACTGCCAATATTATTTACTGCTACATGTTGATACAAGATCTGACAAAGTAATCGGCACTGTGGGGTGGGAAGCACAAAAGTTGAAATTACAGATTTAACCATATACACATTTGTATATATGTGTAACGGTCGTGTGGGGTCATGGGGCAGCACTATACTCACACCCAAAGTGATGTAAGGGTGACGTGGGACACGGGACCACACCCAAGAGGAATCATAAGAGGATGGTGTTAACAAGGGCTCGAAGAGGGAGATCGGGGATTGCAGGAAATGCAAAAGAGAGTTATTCAGCAGGAAACAAGGAGAGGGACTTGAAGAAGGTTCCGGAAGGTGGGGAGTGGGAGATAAAGGGGTGTGGGTCAGGAGCTCGGGGCTCCACCAGAAGAAAGTAGCTGAAGAACGAGCTTCCTACAGGGTGCGCGTTACCGGAACAATGAAGATCCTTTACTTGGACGACTCGTGTGGATGCCCTTTCATATGTTCTGCCGATCACCATAACGTAACATCATAGACCCATTATCTTCCAATCGTTATTCCTTCGATTATGCGCGAATGCTCTACTTGGGCGGTACGTGCTGCCTGTGTGTATATATATATATATATACCCTGTGTTCACATGTATATGTGACTTGGCATAGCTAATTTTCGTACAGCTGAGTCGTAATTAATTTGGGCACCGGTTCAATTTGGCAAATTGGTGTCACAGCACCAATGTACAACGGTCCACCCTATTGCCAGTGATGTCCCAGAGTTTGTGTCAATGCCCATTAAAATAACAATACATCTCTAATCTGTAACAGGCATAATAATATTGTTATTAATATTATTATTAAATAAATATAAGTTAATAAATAATTTGTAAAATATATTTCTTTAGAAAACAATTAAAAACATTAATATTAAAATATAGATTTAATATTAAAATTATACAAAGCAAATAAATTACATATTTTTGTGTTACAAAAATTAAACTTTAAAAATATACAGTCCAGTATATCTGCTGTATATACCAGGGGTGTTCAGTGCCATGGAATGTTTTAACTATTTCTGTTAATATCAACATCCCCAAGGCAAGCCGGACGATAAGGGTTTTCACTGTAAATGCTACAGTGTCGTAAAACCCCTAAGTAGTATCGTAAACATGTTGAAATTCACAACATTTTTGAAATGCTGCAATTTTCCCATCTGCAATGTGATGAAGAGTTGTCAGGATTTCAACTCTAGGGCTGATGATTGTCCTTGTGGCAGATATAGGATTTTTGAGCTTGTACAACTAATATATCATAATGGTGGATTGTGGGTATTATGTTAAAGCAGACATCAGTATTTTTTCATCACAGAAGAATTCTGTACTAGAGTTTTCCAGCAGCATTTGTTTATGCAGGCAAACCCTGGACTCGTTTCAATTTTCCAAGTCTCACCAGCAGAGATAGATCTGTTAAACGAATTCTGCTCGTTTGTCTGGCTGCTAATTACACTTAATGCCCAAGAGTTGTGATATGCACTGCATTAAGAAGAAACCCTATTTGACAATAGGTTTTTTTTGTGCAGTCATTGGTTACCGGGCTGAGACATGACAACCTGGTTTAATCATAGGAACCCGAGATCTCAGTGTTGTCAGTCAGTGCCCCGATGCAGAATCAGCCCCCTTAACCAAGTGGCCACTTCTCCGTAGGGTTATCATCTAAGTTTTCCCAGGATCAACCTCACAGCTATGAATCCTGGAAAACCCAGGTCACTGAAATTCTCAGTTTGTTTCAATTCTATAACAATACACCACTCAAGACGACGTGTTTACGTGTAGTGTAATCCTCCCCGCTTCTGGTACTGTGAGATATTCCTCCTCTTGTGATATGACCCACTTGTTTTGTCCCTCGAAGCTCACGAGAGTGGTAACCCTAGGTCGCCCGGCTGCCGCGCATTCGACACCCCTGGTTTGCACGGCGCACGTGCGAATCCGCGGGCAGCGGCGTTCGGCTCAGGGCAGCGCTCGCTGCGCCGGCGAGGACGCCGCCACGGACCTCTCGGCCGCCAGCTCGCGCTCGTACAGCAGCAGCTGCCCCATGAAGCTGAGGTTGGGAGCGACGGCGCCGCGCCGGGCCCGCACGAACGCGTAGGCGTCCGACGCGCCGAGGCCGCGCAGCCGCATGACGTAGGCGATGGCGACGGTGGGCGAGCGCGACACGCCGGCCTGGCAGTGCAGCAGCACGCTGCAGCCGCAGCGACGGGCCTCCTCTGCCAGGGCCGGGGGGCGGCGGGAGAGGGGGCGGGCATCGTGAAAAAGACGACTGATTTAACGAATTAACAATTGGGAGGATGTTGAAGATAAACAGGTGACGTAGAAGGGGAGGATGTGTATGAGAACACTTAAGTAGGAGACGATGATTAGAAAACAACAGGAGGTTATGATTACAAGGATAAGGGCATTGGGAGATGGACAAGAGGAGAACACTGCAGGTGGAACATGGAAGAAGACGAAGAGAAGGACAGTGAGACGTGGAGAACATTACAAGCAGGGGAAACAATTATCAGACAGAAAAACGGGAACATAAAGTGTTAACAGAAGGAGATGCATGACGAATCATTCAAGGCAAAAAAAGTGAAGATGAATAGAGAAGATCCAGAGACGAGTCCAAGCAACAAAAGTAGAAACATGGAAAAGCAAACGAGAACTGCTGAATAAATATAGAAGAATAAGGATATAAGAAGCAAAGAATCAAATAGAAGAGGAGATTGTGTAAAAACATAACAAAAAGTATTTGTACATAACAATAATCATGAGACCAGGAAGGGCTGAATGGACAGAGCAAGAGACTAAGAAAACGAACGGGACAAAAGCTAATGGAGAGAAAACACTGCGACTCTCCCTTGCATTGTGACCACTCACGCCACAGCCCCTCTCACCGATGAGCAAGAACGCCGGGCGGAAGTACTGGCGCAGGTCCTGGCCGTGCGTGTCGCTCGCCGGCAAGCGGCGGTACGCGATGCCGCCCGCGCCCGCGTGGTAATGCGGCACGTGCGCCGTGACGTTGAGCACCAACCCCACGTTGAGGCGACGCAGGGTCGGGAGGTCGCGTGCCGCTCGCTCGCCGCCCACGAACAGGTACGGCAGGAGCCGGGACACGTCGTTGTTCTCCGACGAAACTTCGCCGCCGACCACCGTCGCGGCTGGCAAGTACCCCTGGCCCTGCGCGGCGAAGGTGGTGTCGGCAGCGGTGGAAGAGGCGGCGGCGCCGCCGCGTTCGTCTGACGGCGCGGACGATCGTAGCGGCGGCGCGCTCCCGCGACCGTTGGCGTGCACGTCGAACGGTGACGCTTCGGAGACGTCTTCCACACCGTGGTTTTCGCAGAGAGACTCGTGCAGTGCCCGAAAGTCGCTCAGGCCACCTAGTTGTTGTGCGGAATGTGGTGGGAGAGGGCGCGGGGTGGCATGATGGTGGTGACTGGGACGTGCATGACGAGTGGTTGGTTTTTAGCGGTAAAATTATACCAGCAGGCTTGACGTGTGGTCGAGTTTTACGGGGTGTTGTGCGGCGCGGTGTCTGACATTTCACCGCACGTGCTGGGAACTTTTCAAGGAACTAAATATCCAGTACGTGCAGCAATATGTGAGACATCACTGCAAGCAACATACAGTATCCATCCATCCATTGTCAGAAACCGCTTAATCCTGTACAGGGTCGCGGTGAGCCGGAGCCTATCCCGGCAGTCACAGGGCGCAAGGCAAGGCTATACCAAACATACAGTATGACCCATGAAAAGTAAACTACGCTATCGCGAAAACCTACGCGGGGCAAATGGAGCTGCAAGGACGCTAGAACGGCACGCGTACCTCTAAGCACGAGCGGGTCGGCCCCCTCCCTGCGCAGGCTCTCCAGCACCAGCTTGAGCGCCGCCGCGGGGTCCCCCGAGCTTCCGTCGTAGAGCACCATGTCCCGACGGGGCGGCCCGGCCGCCGACACCGTCCCTGCCGCGGCCGTCGACGTCGGCAAAGACTGCGCGGCCGTCACCCCCGCCGCTTCACCCGTGGTGCCGGCCGGCCCGTCTCCCGTGGCGGCGGCGGCGGCGGCGGTGGGGCACACGAGTTGGGTGACGCGCAGCTTGCCCTGCGCCAGGCGCCGGCGGGAGAGGCGGTCGGAGCAGTTGACGTGCAGCGCGCCGCGGATGTGCGAGCGCGTGTACTCGCCGAACGGGCGGCAGTCGAGCAGCATGGGCGGCGGGGGTTCGGAGCAGCGCAGGCGCTCCGCCAGCTCGTGCGGCCAGATGGGAACGTAGTCGCACGTCGCGCCGCCGCCACTTACGCCCGGACCGGCGAGGCAACCTCCGCCGCTCGCGCTAGCGGCTGTAGCGGCGGCGGCTGCTGCAGCACCGGCGGTGCCGACACCTCTCTCCTCCCTCGTCTTCTCAGCATTGGCTGCTGCTGCTGCCGCTGCCGGTGATTTTGATGATTTGGTTGATTTGGACGATTTTGATTTGGACGACTTGGAGGATTTTGACGTTGCTCCAGGCACTGCTAGAGTGGAGCTGGTGTTGGGAGGCAAGCGAGTGTCACTGCTGGGCATGGCGCTCGTCAGTGGGGTGCTGGCCGGGTGTGGAGGTGACAGCGACGGTGGTGTTGGTGGTGCTGGGTCCACTGGCCAGCAGGGATGCGAAGCCTCTGGTGGATGTGCCAGTTGGTGGGGCCGTGCAGGAGTGGGCACGGACTTGCGGAGGAACAGCGCGGGAGGCATGTGAGGGCGTCTGTGGAGCCTGGCACAGAGACGAAGATCCCCGGTGTCACCGCCACAGACTTGGGTCAAGTGGGTAAGCGAGCACCAATTCAGGCTGGCACGGCACATAACCAGGTTGGTGGGGTGAGCACCATGCCTGGACTCCTAAGGCAGGCCCAGCACTGCTCCAGATATTCGCCACTGATGTTGGCCATGGCCAGAAACCATACACGGGTTCTTACCGCAGTGCACCAATCACATGAATACTCATGTAAGTTCAAGGCACAGCATACATTTACCATCCAGTTACAACATTTGTGGAATATATTTTTTTATCACAATTGATAAATATAGGGGACATGTTATGGCGCTTGAGTGTTAAAATTGACCTTAGGGCTGTCCTACCCACTGCCCAGTTTTGTGTGCACACAGTCCTGAGAACTTGCAGGGCAATCACACTCCCAAATATGAAACCATGGAGCACACAATAACACCATTATTCACTGAGAGCACATGAAATGTTCACCATGAAGCTACTAAAGCCGTCCACTGGCTCTCTCGCCAAGTTCGACACGAGTGTATACATGTTGCTGACTAACACCTCGTCGTCATCTGAAGATGATATTAGCAGACTCATTCAGTTTCAGTTCAGCACTTCCTGAAATGTCAAGGCGGTAAAGCAATGTGGCAGCAATACATTGAGGAAGTCGCCCTTCAAAAAACGTTGCAATATGAATAATGTGAAGGACGTTACGTCCTCGTCTTGACCCAAGTTTCCCTTTAAACGGGCCGTGGTTAGTGCAGTGTAAGACAACGGTAAACGTCCAGTTATAAACATCTCATTCGTGAGACAAATATCGCACCTCCTGGCTTTGACATTCTGCCTAAGAGACGCTGTAGCAAATAACAGTACATCTCCATTATAGATGGAAAGATTAAAATAAACACAGGAGTGGGGTGGTGGCCATTCAACACAAACTATGGGAACGTAGTAAACCACTATTCTACACTCCTTCAACGCAGGAGGAACAGCAACACTACAAGAACTCTCTCCTGGAGCCCTCTCGTCGAGCCCAGCAGACCTCGTCATTGGCATTCAGCATCTGAACATGGCCATCGTACACAAAAATAGAATAGTGGTGAGCGTGCTGCGTTATGAGCGTGGCGATCTTAGTTTAATTCCTGGCCACGGACCAGTTGTTATCAGAATTGCTTTCCAAAGCTGTTCTTTCGCGATAGCCGTTGGAAGTAGAGGGAATGCTCGACACGAGCTGTGAAAACCAACACCAGTACAAACAAGTGAAATCTTACCGGTCAAAGCCACTTCACCCGATCCGACGATCCCATAACTCCACCAACTCACACTGACAAGCATGAAGTACAGTCAAACAACCTCCACGGACAATATGGTATAGCAGGCTGTAAATAAATTGTCATGAAAGTGTTACCTTAGATACCAAAATAGGTCACCTGGTTATTCATAAGATGTTTTAATAATACAAATACTTTTTCTAAGCTACTGGTATTTTGAAAGAAATATTGTATGTGGCAATGTGTATGCAGTTCTAAGATAGCTTGTGTGATGGAAACAACGGGGCCAAGGCAGTCATCTTACGCAACCATGGAGCCTCTTGCTCGTGTTGCGGGCTGGAGAACTGTGGTTGATAGATATGTTATTGCTTCTTGAAGTATTCGGCTGACTTGCAGACATGCTTGTGGGGTCACCTGGGCTGTCCGTCACTGACCCTCGATGAGTCAGGAACAGCTGATAATTAAACCACAGCCATCATAACACAAAGGTGCGAACGAGCGTGGTTAATCCGTAAACCAGGCAATATACCGATTAACGATCAAGAGTTGTCTCAGAAGTAGTTCTGTGATCTCACCTTCTACAGGATATTTTACAAATCAGTGCATCGGTGCTCTATCTATATCTAACTATGACAGCTCCGAATAGAGTCCCATGACATGATACCGATAGCACTTGTGTAAAAGGCAAATGTAGATATACATTATTATGAAAACACAATTCGATATCCGAATATATGAGCTTTGTTAATAATGAACCAGCTGCCACTGCGCTTAAGAGCGCTTAGTTCACACTTTGGAGGTTGTGAGTTCAAATCTTGGTTGGGTCGTTGTCGATAAAATGAGAATCAGGTTGCGGTAAGTTGACTATGGTCATCCTTTGGAGAAACTGGCCTCCATCACTGAAATGTGTAATTTCCACCACTGGTTCAGGGCTGGGTATGGACATGAGCACTCCGCCAATGATAATCTGAGCAGAGACACAGTGGCTAAACCGTCCTATCTATAGATAATATGGGTATAAGTAGGTACCGTAATAACCACCATCACACAACACCAAGCTGACACGACAATCCAAACTGCAATATCACCTCCACCCAGCATCACCAGCATCCCAGGCAAACACTAGCTCCCTGACCCCAGCACCAAAATAACTATACAGTAAACTATTCTGAGAATTGCTTTCCAAAGCCATTCTTTCGGGATAGCCGTGTCGAGCGCTCCCCCTCTCTCCTTGGCGACGTTTCGCTTCAAACGTTGGCGGCATCCTCAGGCGTTCTCAGGAGTCCCATAGCGCTCACTGACACGGTTATCCCGAAAGAACAGCTTTAGAAACCAATTCTCATACATCGAGCCGTGATAATCTACATCAGTACGAAACAATTCTGAGACCACTTCCACAATTACAAAAAATATACCACCATCATCGACAAGGGCATCGCGACCAAATTACATTTTCGCCCATACAGACTACCATCACCAACCACAATTACAATCACCAACACCAACCCATACAACACCACCACAAACACTACCTAATTGGTACACCATTCAACCACCGTAACAAACATTACACTCGACCACCGCTATCCCAAACTACCACGCTAACGCCACTACAATCACATTCACAGAACAGCCCAACCACAATTACACACAATATCAACTCTGACACCGCCACCATCACACAACCACAAACATCACCGCCCTGTCACCACCACATCACCATTAGAACCACAATCGCCAGCACCCTGAGACCACCTCAACCACAATTACAAACAATAACACACCATAGCCGCATGACCACCACCCTTAACACCGATCCGACTGAAATCACCACCACCAGCATCCCACCACCACAAAGACCACCACCGCCAACCGAACACCAAATATATGTATAACGCGCGTTATAAATATATAATTATTATTAATCCACTGCTGGATGAAGGCCTGCTATCCCCAATAGGTCGCCATCTGTGCTCTCCCATTGGGAGGGGGGGGGGCGAACAGGCACGTCAACAGAGCTTCAGCGAGCCGGTCAGTGCGCGTTGGTGACCACAGACACTGACAAGAAACTCTAACCACAACCACTCAACATCAATCACAGCAGACACCGCCATCGCCACCATTACCTCAGCACCAGCACCACCACCAGCACCACCACCAGCAGCCGCCGCGTGTCTCCCTGGGTGGTGAAGGGGTCTGGGTCTTTCCCGTGACCTCCTGTCGGCGAGTCTTCGACACTTCACGTGGCCTCAAGGTGCATATGGCCTGGCACAGGCGCCGCGGTGACGTCACCGCCACTTAGTGGCGAACGGTGGTTGTTGTTGGTGAAGGGCAAGGCCGGCAAGGGGCAGCCCTCCTGGCAGAGAGGAGCCCCGCTATTATTAAAAGGCGGCGGCGGTGGCGCTTCTGGTGGTCAATCCTTCTCCATGGCCGGGTGACATCATCGGCAGCCAATGGGGAAGGTGGTGGAGGCGGCGCGTTACGTAAGAGCGCCCTCCATCCTCCATCGCCTCTCATAGCGGCCACACCGGCCATATGGCGCATTCGCGCCCCGCATTATATATTGGAATATAGTCAAGGCAGTGTAATACGCACCAATCCATTGTCAAAGACCGCTTAATCCTGTACAGGGTCGCGGTGAGCCGGTGCCTATCCCGGCAGACACAGGATTCAACGCCAGTCCGTCACAGGGCACCGGGGTCAATTTAGTCCGCAGGCCAATTAACCTATTCATGTATTTGGCCTGTGAGAGGAAACCGGAGTGCCCGTCGAAAACCCACGGGGAGAACATGCAAACTCCAGACAGAAAGGCACCCGAGCCGGGATTCGAACCCGGGTCCTAGGCTGTGGGGCGGCAGCGCCGCTACGCCACCGCGCACACCCCGTGTGCAATAGTAGCACACACACTGATGGTGAGCAGCTCTACACTATACCCTCCCCTCATTCAACAGGTATAATGTATACACTATACCATACAGTATGTTTAATACTGTATACACACCGTACAGGCAGTATAGTGTACTGTATACACAATACAGTATAACACACCGCACAAGACAATATACTGTATACACCCTCACAACAGTACTGTACACAGCATATATAACACGGCACACTATACTCCACACTACAGTCTATTCAACACAACACTCCCCATAGCATACAGTATAAACTGCATAATACACATTCAATACGCCACACTACACACCCCGACATATGCTGACATGTGGGGTGTGTGTAGTGCGACTGTATATTCACCTCACATTCATTGTTACACTGTCACACTACACACACCTCTACATATGGCACAGCATAATATAATGGCCATTATATTCAATACAGCACACACCCCAGCGATACACACCAACGTTACATTTAACACACTCCCCTTCAATACTACACAGCACACCATACACCACATTCAACACAGCACACTACATGTTTACAGACCCCACAATTCAAAACACCGCATTCAATAAACTACAGCATCATGTACACGCACCTCCAATTATTATAGAACTATCCATTTCTACGCTACTTAATGCAGTGTTGACATCCCAGTTACTCATTTAGATCCTCTGGGCTTTTAAATGTGCTGCTTAAAGCTACTCTAAAATTAGTTATTACCTGCTGACCTAGACATTTTATATTAACCATCTTGGATTTTCGTATAGTTAGCTCTACCCTCTTGGGCTATGGTGAAGTGAGAATTGCATCGTCACCGATCTGTGTTATTGTGCTTAATTAGCTGAGGACAGAGACGCCTGACAATCTGGCGTCTGTGAATTAAAATCAATGTAACCTTTCTCCCAATTTCACCATTTGGGATTCTCTTGGCCCATTCCTGGGAACCCTTGTGTTTTACTATTCTATTATTCGCAGGAATCCCGTAACGAGCTTGCAAGCTTACTGGGTATTTGTATCCTGTAATAATAAAGATCTAGCTATCTATCTTAGTGTATACGGTATCGATATGTTCAGGAGCTCACTGTCAATGTCAAAGGGTGCTAGCCACGACAAGAGGGTTTCTGGAGAGGTCTAATTTTGCCATGACTCCGTTGAAGGAGCGCAGGACACAGTGGTTCACTCTGTGGTCTGTAGTTTGGGTTGCATGGCCACCACCGTAGTACTGTAAAATACTGTGGTTTGTCTTTCATTTCATCGACCTGGTTATGTTCTGATGCGGTTTATGCCTCCACCAGGGTCTTCAAGGAGGAATGTCAACACCTGGAGGTGCGATGTTCGGGTCTAACACGAGGTAATTTATTCGGGATGTCCGCATTGTTCCACTGTTCGCGGTCTTCCTGATCTAGGATATTGACTTGAGTCAGAACGTGCTTACTTACTGCTGTGAACCTTATTAGACGCGCACCTCTCTCAATCTTACCCCAGTGTCCAACTCGCCAATCAGCTTCATCTCTGCAGCCTTTCAACAGTTCTCAGCCTTGGGCAGTGGTGCTGTAGATCTCACTTTATCAACCCTCTTTAGTCGGATTGCCCTTAGAAATAAGCTGTATAGCTCAATGGGCTTTTACTCGGGTCATACACTTTTGACTCGTCTTCGTCTTGGATGATTGATGATGTTTTGTCCACCGCCAACTGCGATTTGGACTCACAACCTTAAGACTTTCAGTCATTCTGCCACATTGTCACTGAGTTGGATTGGTTCAGTAATAATGCTGAGTGATATGATGGTCATCGATCACATTAATACACCACAAACTTAACAGCACATTTAGTATACACATTCTCTTTTTAATATAATAAAGCGAAAAATATTGAACAGACCGTTTTGGCTTAGATTCAGGAACACGTATACAGTACCTACATCAGCTAAGTGGGTCTTTAAAGATTACAAAACCGTACATGGAATTTGGAACTTGTGTGCATTTTTATAACTTCCAAAATGTTCAATAGTCAGTCTTAACAAATGCATAAACGTAAATGAGCTGTACAGTATTGCAAAGACAAACTGTTACTGTAATGAGGAAAAGTGAACAATGCACAATAAGGAATAGAGCAAGAACCTGTTCATAGGCTAGTGATGATTCACTTTTCAAATCTGATTCTTACAATCTCGACACACCTATCGAATAAGAATCGGTTGTGCACACTACATGCTAACTTGGTCTAAGCTAATAAATGAGTGAACGAGATGCAACATACGAGACAAAATATAATCCGTGATGGAATCGTGTCCCGGAATTGTGGAAATTCATCGCGTGACAGGAAGCACCATCCATCCACTTCCAGACACTGCCCTATGAGTGTGGTGTGCGTTGATTATTAATCCATAAGTTTACAAGCCAATATTTTAGTGAAAATGTCGTGTGGCAGAGGGGCCTCAAAATTGGCAGAACCTCATGTCACCACCAGAAACGGCCTTAGAATACACGACAGAACTTTGGAGCAATAACTCCTAATCTCACCCGACACAAGACAGTGCTCCTTCATGCATTTGCATGTCATGAATTCTTTGTGGATTCATTAGTGCTGACACACCAAATAATTCAAGTGGTCAACTAAATGTTATTGTTTTTTATTGTGTGTGCATTAATTGGTGGAACATGTATCGAGATTCGTACGCACGTGGAAGACGCCATCCTGTATACACCAGGACCGGGTTAGCTGGCAAAGTTCAGAGACCCATCATGCCACCTACTTAAATTCCGATCATTTAGGAGGCCGGCGAGTCTCTCAGTGGGAGGTGGCATGGTAGTGCCTACCAAGGTACAGTGCCAATCCAACAGCTCAAACAAAACTGGAAGTAGTACCATTATGACGATTAATAGACTATGATTTGCAAGGGCTCCCGCACTTCCTCCATGGCCAGCTGGACATGGCTGAAGATGCCATTGACATCACCAGCCCCACCCGTAACCTCTCGTCCAGCGACACGTGGAAACACAGATACTATTTCCCCCCAACGATATTCATGTTTTGATGTACATTTTCAGCACAACGGAGATGGGAGAAACGCTCGTCATGGCTATCCCGAAAGAGCAGCTCTTAAGAGCAATTTTATTATTTTCATGTTATTCAGTTAGTCGAGTACTCAAACTAACTGGGAGGGAAACCAATTACTGTACTTAATGTAATATCCCAGCTCTAAACACAAAAAAACCAGCCTGGGCTACGCCCCTTCCTTGGCCTGAAATAAGCTAAAAACATTACGCTGCCTGTTTGTCCACATCATGGTCTCTCAAATGCCAGACCTCATGAGCCGCCAGCGTGGCATTTTGTATTTACAAATTATCAGGTGCGTATAGTTTGTAAGCTTAAATTGCATGCTTCAATGTGGTAAACGTGGAAAGGTGTGCTGTGTTGTAAGGACTGGTAGTTTGAGAATCTCTGGGTTTAGAATTTAAATGGACATCAGCTTTTGACATTTCATTACAAAATACAAATGTAGAGTGGGAAACTAGCAACTGTGCCAAACATTATTTAACCTTAATTCAGTCTCACACAGCTGTGACAATAGCTCCGTAGATCGGGCCGGATTTTCTGGATAATCGTGAAAGGCAATTTACCTAGGAAAAAAACTGGGAGCAGGCAGGACATCTCAATTTGACAGGGCGGACAAACTCTGCGATTTATTTATGTATTTTTACACAGAGGTCGGTGAATACACATGACCAATTTCTCTCCGTTGCACGTCAGATGCTCAACATTTTCAAACATTTGTAACTGGACTGACGAGTGGCAGGTACAAGTGTTATTAACCTCTCCCGGACACTCAGCCACTTCACGGTACATTTTTTATATTTGAAAGCTTATTTACAGTGATATTTACCATTCAACTCAATCGATTTGTCTCCTCTCAAACCTGCAAGTGGCTGTGCTTATCCTCTATTGGCAGCCCAGTGATGGAAATTCCACATTCCTATGGCAGGGATTACATAATAGAAAGACAACCACTGTAGACTACCCGCGAAGTGGCCATGAGTAGCTGTTCATAAGTCAACACAGTATTGCTTTGATCTTTACTGCAGCGTTCATTGTTGGCATGACGTATGCAAAAAAATATTGGAAGATTTCCAGACTTCAGGAAGAGATAGTGTTACCACAACTTCGAACGCGTCCCACACTACTGCTTAATCAGTGGGGGAGCTATTGACTGTGGTGCCACTTGCACTGGCCACAATCATGTTTCTTGTTTCTTCTGCAGTGGCAGTGTTTTGAGAAAGTCCTTTATCTCCAACAAATCAATATTTTCTTCCTGAAAAACGTGTCTTTTGTCTAAACGTCACCAGCTGTACTGAGGTCCTGTCTGTGAATAGGAGGACCTTATGGTTTCTGTGTTCAAAACCATGTTGGCCGGTGCTCGGAGCAATTGGTGGAAATTCTGGTTTCCCATGGCAAGGACCCTGTCGTTCCATGATATGAATCCTCTTCACTTTTCACGAAGTAGTACTAATTTTATTGACACCTTCCTCCCCAAGGGATGCTGATAATGCGCTGAGTAAACAAAAATATAACGAACTGTGGTATGAAAAAATTATAAATACTCATTTGTCGCAATTTATAGTCAAGTTGCCACCCACCTGAGTAAATAAAACACTTGTAAACATGTAAGGAAATAAATAACACTTTTTTGTCAATATTAAATTAAAAGGACACATCAATGACAACTTTTACAAATACACGCAACTGCACTACTGATCATTAATACGGTTTGTATGTCCACGTGTCTGGTTATGGGAGCTCCGAGGCCGAGCTGAAAGACAACGATGTCCAGAAGCTGACCATCGTGCTTCGAAGAATCGCAAAGAAGAAGATGGGAGCTCCCACGTTAATACTGAATGTGCAGCTGTTATAATTGGGAAGTGTGGCTCCACCCAAAGAAGACTCGATACTAACATAATTTAAACTATGTAGCTTCCAATATCTAAAAAAACCAGGAGCTGCCCAGACCACCATTATGATAATCTCAGCATTGGGGTCAAGACTCAACTCTAACACAGTTCAGATGATCTGAATACTTCCAGTAAATGTTTGACCACAGCAGCAATACTCATCTGCTGCAGTTGAGTCTAAAGTAAATCACGATCAAAAGAGGAACACGGTGCTTGTGATGAATTTCCAACGTTTATCAGCAGCAGCAACCACCGCCGTCGTTTGCGTCACCGAGTCGCCCTCACATCTTGGCCTCGAGCATCTCGAGGAAGAGCTTGTGCATGGGCACGCGGCCCTCCAGCTTGAGCGCGTGGAAGTGCTGCACGGCGCGCGCCGCCGTCTGGCGCAGCAGCGGCAGCGTCATGAGCAGCTTGCCGGCGCGGCGCGGGTCGTCGCGCCGCGCGCTGCCCGCGTGCTCCCACAGAGCCTCGTGCAGGGCGTCGCGCAGCCGCTGCACCCCGTCGCCGTCCTCGATGTGCGTCGAGTCTGCGCGGCGCGGGGGCGGCGCGGAGGAGGGTGCGGAAGAGTGTGCGGAGGCAGTGTAATAATATAATAATAGCATTTATAGAGCGCCTTTCACCCGAGGGTCACAAAACGCTGCACAGGGCCGCGGAGAGAACGGCATGTCAACAACGACAGAAAAAGCAACTGATAAAAACCAACGCAACAAAAATTAAATGATTAAGGCCGCTTCGAATACACTGAAAGATCGTGAAACTGGCAATCTTAAGAGCGGCAAAAATCTGCCAGCGTCCCCTAAGATGGCCGTCACTTCTTTTAAGACAAATACGGAGGGAGATAGAGGAGGGTGCGGAGGTGGGTGTCGACGTGGTACAAATGTGTCACGGAGGTGGTGCAGAGACGGTGCAAATGTGGTGCGGAGGCGGTTGGCAAGGTGGCACGGAGGACGGTGTAGAGGGGAGAAGAAACGGAGGAGGCGGCGGAGAGGGAGAGACGAGCGGCAGGCGGAGGTGAGCTGGAAAATTCAGCCTCTATTTAATTATTGTGCGTGACGGGGGGGGGAGATGCAGGAACGGGGGAACTGCCGTGCGAGTCCGCAGGAGGCTAGCGGTGGGAGGGGGGGGTGGTTGCTACTCACCGGAGTTTGCGAGCGCTATCGCCTTGAGCAGCACGTACTCCTCCCTCTCGAGGCGCAGCGCTTGGTACTTGCCGACCAGGTGCAGCATGGCCTGCGCCAGGTCCTGCAGGCCGGCGCGGCGTGCCAGCCCCTCGCCCAGCACCAGGTCGTCGGCGAAGACGAGCGCGCCGTGGCACGGCAGCGAGCGGAACACGACGCCCAGCACCAGCACCTCCATCCACGCGCTCTGCAGCAGCGACATCTGGTCGCCCAGCGACAGGATGGAGAAACCTGCGCGGGGGTCGGGGCGGAGGGCACGGGGTCGAAGGGACGCAGACCCCGGGGGTCATTGCGGAAGATTGCTGAGGCCCTTGCAGTCACAGGTGACTGACGGCTAAATTAGAAATGACACCAGTGTTGGTGTCAAACTAAGTGGTACCAATTCACCCAACCCCTGGACGGATGCTAATGATAATGATGCTGTGCCTAGTTTCCAACGAGGATTACAACTCGAAAACGTCACATTCACACAAAACATCGTCATTATCTTCGTCAACATTTGCAATACCGTGTTCCTCTTTGCCACCATCATCATTTATGGTTGCTCTTCAGAGCTGTTCTTTTCGGGATAGCCGTGTCGAGCGCTTGACAGGGCTATCCCGAAAGCACAGCTCTGAACAGCAACCGTCGTGAATCGAGCCGTGAAAACCTACATCATCGTCATCATCATCGTTATTTATTTGCGCTAAAATCAACGGACGGTGTGTGAGCGATGATGCGTCCTCGACGCTTACGCGTCCACGGCGACAACGCCCGGCGAGAAAACTCGGCGGCAGCGACGCCGGCATCGACCGCCCCGGGAAACACGACGCTCCGGCGCCGCTGGGACGCGGGATTATGATGAGATTTTAGCGAAATCAATTTGTGCGGCTCACCCGGCCTGTCTGCAAATTAGCACTGGCGACGCGGGTAGATGTCGATACGTGTCATTGACGGGTGATGACGATGTACACGTATTACCCGTCTGTCAATCCACTGCTGGATGACGGTCTCCCCCCAATGTCGTGTGGGTCGTGGAGGTTATTTGACCATACTTGACCATGCTGGTCAGGGAGAGTTTGTGAAGGTGGGGAGCAAGGACATTAGATCACGCTATTGGACGCTTTTTGCCGACATTAGATCACATAGTATCAGCATACGACAGCAAGCAGATCCTGATATGGCTGCTTGGAGTTGTCCCCTTGTATGTGTGGCTTTTCTCTGGGCACTCGTGTTTCCTCTATCATCCCAGTTGTACTGAAAAACGCCAACTAGCCAGAGCCGGACCCTCCTGAAATAATGGTATCGAGACTCAGCATCATTGTTGTTGCGATGCAGGGTCACGCTTCAATGCCATAGGCAATTCTTGTGATTTCTTCGGACTGTAGCAGCATCTAGCGGTTGCACGCGACATATAAAAAAGCATCAATTCTTATGCACGCTATTTGACGCGTGTATCACGAGCATGAAAATCAATACCTATTGATGGAATGAAGCACCGTTACGCTGAAGTTATTAACCCAGCTGGGGACATTCGGAGAGCTGAGGAGGAAGGTGTAGTAGGAGTTGGGGAGGACAGGTAATATCTTGGGGGAGGTTGGTAGGAGCTGGAAGTATAATCAGAATGTTGGGGGCAGCAGTTTGGAGTTTGGGAGGTAGCTGTGTGTGAGGTAGGTTAGAAACTATGAAGGTAACATCCTGGGGCGGTAGGGTGGCGCAGTGGTAACATCTGCGCCTCACAGAAAGAATGGTCTTGCCTAAGCAGGTTCGATCCCCGTCTTGGGCGCCTTTCTATGTGGAGTTTGTGTGTTCTCTCCCCCTGTTCTGCGTGGGTTTCCTTCAGGCTCTCCGGTTTCCTCACACAACTTAAAAAAAAATACTCATTAATTAATTGACCGATCACATCCTAATATATAGGAAGCAGTGTGTGGCAATATGGCGCCGGCAAACCGCCTGGCTGCCTCCTCCGCCTCTCTGTGCTTTCCTCGCGCCTCCGAGTCGTTCTCTTGTCGAATGAGTACCTTCGACAGTGAATGAACATGTGCGCGTTATAAATGTAAAATTATTATTATCTGTCAGCTGCCGGAGGGTGGTGGGAACTACCTACGATACTGGGGGAGGTAGGCGGTGGGAGTCGGGGAAGCGGGCAGAGCTGATTGTGAGCTCGTGCAGCCGAGGCCTCGGTGCAGGGCGTCGTACCTGGCACGTGCTTGGCCCAGCCGATGATGAGAACGAGCTCGCGGTCGGCGAGGTCGCAGAGCGTGGTGAGCGCCGTCACGTCGCACTCGGCCGCGCCGGGCCCCGCCATGGCGAACAGACGGTCGGGCTCCACCACGAGCAGCTGAGAGACCATCTTATTGACTGACGGGGACACGCGGAGAGATGGACACACAGAGAGAGGAGAGACGAGGGGGAAAAAAAACCCCATCTCGGTTAGAGATAAACACAGTATTGGATCAAGGGCAGGCCTCATGACGTCAAGGCCAAATGCGTTATATAAATAGGCCGGTGTGATGGTCAGACCGTCTAGGTACAGTGAGCACTACTCATGTTGCAGTTAAGAAACAGGGTTAGGGTTATCACAGGTACACACAAAAGCAGAAAATCACAGACAGAGCAAGGCAGACGGTTTGACTAGAGCTGATGAATTCGGTGGACGAAGCGAAGTTTTGAAAAAACAAAATGTTGAGATATGGATCTTAGAAATTTAGAGAGGGGTAATGAACATGGTTAAGCACTGATTTGCCTAAGAAATTATCACACAGGATGCGCCTGATCTCGGCCGATCTCGGAGTTGGGCAGCAGAGGGCAGTGCAGCAAAATGTGCGGCGAACAAACACTGCGAATGAGCTGAATCTCCCACCTATTCGTGTATGGACGTGAACGATAGGAGCAATCCATCGGCGGATAACAGGATTTTACACGCATTGGTAGGAGCCAGTCGGCGCCAAACCGCAGCCGTCACCCACAATGTACGCTTTGCCACGAACCAGATTGAGAAGTCTGCTCGTGAGATCAGCGTGCCACGGTTTGGTTCTGGTTCGGCATATTGCCGGTGGAAAACCGCCCACGTTGGCGTGGCTCGGATGTGCCAGTGGAAAAGGGGTATACATAGATTTATGTTTATTATTCCATCCATCCATTTTCAGAAACCGCTTAATCCTATACAGGGTCGCGGTGAGCCGGAGCCTATCCTGGCAGACACAGGGCGCAAGGCAGGGGAACACCAAGGATGGGACGCCAGTCCATCGCAGGGCGCCTGGGGAAATTTAGTCAGTACGCCAATTAACCTGGCAGCATGTCTTTGGACGGTGGGAGGATGCAGAAAAATACACAGTGAGCTTGCAGGCACTTTACGGGACTCCTGCGACACAACAAACATGCGAATTGCTGACAATACACAGGGGCGCAAGGCAGGGTCATCACAGTGGCACCAGGGCAATTTAGTCCGCAGGTAATCCTCACCGGGCCGTTTCACGGGCTGCAGGGGCGCGGGGGGCTGGAGCAGGGCGCCGCCCTCTGTGTCGATCCGCCGCTTGTATTTCTGTCGGCCCCCGCGCACCCTGTCAAGGCGCACACCTGCACAAAGAGACAACGATTCCCCAAACAGCCTCTAGCGCACTGTTGGGCCAAGCGCTATTAACGAGCACCTGTTAAGGCCATCACGGCACATGAGGAGGGTGAGTGTCCAACACCACACTCAGCCGGCTTTGTCTTCTAAGTGCTCATGTTTATACACTGCGCAAGGTGCTGGGCTCAGTCAACCTCGGGGAGGCCCATGGACGGTTCAAATGTACACCACTGTTATTGGTTGTGAGCGGGAATCGAACTTGGGTGGCCGGTTTCATAGCGCAGTGTGTTAACCACTGCACCACCGCTCCCCATACGTGCGCAAAGAGCTGTGCACACCGAGCCCGGTGACACGACTGTCACCTAGTGGCGAATAGTGACTGCTGCTGCTGCCTCCGCTTTCTCACCTTCCTTGAGCATGCCCACACGGAGGCACTTGGTGAAGCGGCACGCCTGGCACGACTTGCGCCTGCGCTTTGTGATCTCGCACTCACTCGCCGCGGGGCAGCTGTACTCGATGTTACCTGTGTCCGCACACACACGCACACGTACAAAGATCCTTCATATAGCCTTTGCTGACTCTGAGAGGAAGTGCTGCTGTTGGCGAGCACCTATGCAGGCCGGCCAGGCGTGGCCAGCATCACGTCTGGCCGCCTTTGTAACCCAACGATGATCGACGCTGGCAATTCACACTCTTTGGCTGTGTATGGTGAAAATTTGAGAGGCCCACACTCAAACTGGAGTCTTTACTGCGTTTGACATTTTGCTCATGCGAAGTTCTCCGGTGTTGGCAATGTTTATCTGGAGAAAGAACCGATCCAAGCTGAGACCAACATCAGCGAATGCTTTGAGGGTGGACAGCAGTGAAGTTGGGTTCATGAAAATCAGTAGCGGCGTAAAGCTGGGAGACGGCATTAAGACTCATAAAATGTACATCTCATCGATATTAATCCGAGATAATACGTTGAATGTGCTAGGTTATGAATATAGGACCCCGTTTAAAAACCTTGACATGTCAGGACCATCCACGCCTACAACCTCTCGCGCAGTGTCCAGATCGGCCTCTAGCTGGCAGGTGTGAAGTGACAACTCGGCCTGACACTCGGCTTAGCCGACCCTGCCCGATTGGCCACACTACCGGAATCGCCACCGATCTGCCGCCGACTATTGTGAGAAGTCGGAGCCCATCCCGGCAGACACAGGGCGCAAGGCAGGGCTATAACCAGGATAGGACGCCAGTCCATCACAGGGCACCGGGGGCAATTTCATCCGCAGGCCAATTAACCTATGCAGCAGCATGTGGGAGGAAATTGCGACCCTGTACAGGATTAAGCGGTTTCTGAAAATGGATAGATGAATAATAGGAACGGTAGAATTAATGACATCGCGTCACACTGGGTGGGTAAACAAAACACATCTCCTGGAATAGCTTCAGTCAGAGTAACTTGGCCTGACACCCACCCTGGATGGTTCGCTTGAAGAAGGCCTTGCAGGCTTCGCACGACGCCACCCCGTAGTGGTATCCGGAGGCCACGTCCCCGCACACCAGGCACAGCTTCTTGGGCACGGGCGGCCCGTGCAGCGCGAACGCCTCGCAGGCCGAGCGGCCGCCCACGCCGAGCCCCGGGCCCAGAGGTCCTCGCGGGAAGCCGGACCCGTGATTAGAGTTGCCACCGCTGAGGCGCGACAAAACAGCCGGGAGAAGTGAGAATATTTCACTGTAAGAGGGGATAACTGCGTCCATGCATCGTCCTGATTGGTGTATTGTTACGCAACTGACGCGTACCAGAAGTGTTAAGGGTTCGAGTTTATTTTTGTTTAACCAGCGGAGGACGGCAGCAGGACGCTAAAATGTTAAAAGGAATATAGTAAAACATAAAACGAGTACAGCAATTAAGCAAATAAAATCAAAGCAAAAAGAACTTCGTTATAGGAAAAATATCGCTAAAAGTTCATGGATTTTATCTATATATATAAAAATAACTATTCATAATCAAATCTGGCTAAATTATTTTTAAAAACAAAATCAAGTTACAAATCAATATATATTTAGGTTTGTAGAATATACGAGCTTTTACCCTTTCTGGCAATGAAAAAAGTGTTAAGATCTTATAAAACTAAGTGGACACCTTTTTGTATACTGACAAAAAGGTGCTCATATATTTAGGTTGTTTGTTGTACGTGAATGCAAACAACCTGGGAAGACTTCAAATATGTCCACGTTTTTTTCGGGCCAGCTGCCTCAAGGAACATAAAGATGATGACGATTCTGGTTAGAACCGTGACAGGCTTGAACCCTACCCGTGGTGGATGTGTCCGGTGTGCGCCGAGCCTCGCAGCCTCTCGGCCTCCTCCTCCTCGCCGCCCGAGCCGGGGCTGCTCCTGTCCATGGGTCGTGGCCGTGGGGTCGGCGGTAGCGGCGGTGGCGGCGGGCCGAGTCGGTCCGGCGGGGTGCCGTGCGGGTCCGGGTGGTGAGAGCCCCGGTGGCCGCCGTTGACCGGAGCCCCGAGTCGGTGCTCCAGGTGGAGGAGACCGGGCTGGCCTCGCACGGACGGCGGGGTTAGCAGGGAGCGGTGAGGGGCGTGCGGGGAGACCCTCTCCACGGGCTCGTGCTTCACAAACGCCGGGGGCGCCGAGTGCGGGGGGCTGAGGCCGAGCGGCGGGGGTGCCAGCGGCTCCGGGTGGCGCTCGCCGGGACACACCCGGCCCAATAACCTGCAAGACAAAGATCCCCCGTGTAGCCTTAGCGGACTGTAGGGGTCAAGTGCCGTTAGCGAGTAGCACCTGTGAAGGTTGACACGGCACACGAAGAGGGTGGGTGACCAGCACCACGCCCGGTCGCCTTTGTCTCCCTAGTGGCAGTGTTAACACACCGCGCCAAGAACTCAGTTGAGGCTCAGTCAACCTAGGAGCGGCCCGGGACCGGTTCAGAAAATCGTCACTTTTATTGGCGATGAGTGGGATTGGATCTCGGGTCGCCAGGTTTGTAGCTGAGCGCGCTAACCACTGAGCCACAAAGACAAAGATGCCCGGTATAGCCTCAATACACTGTTAAGGAAAGTGATGTTAGCGAGCACCTACGAAGGTCGTTACGAGGTGGTGGATGGCCAGCACCATTCCCGGCCGGATTTTTTCTCCGCAGTGATGATGTTGAGGCTGAGTTGACATAGAAGTGGCCTACTAAGACCGGTTCGAATACCTACCACTGTTATTGGTTGTGAGCGGGAATTGAACTTGGGTAGCCGGGTTCATAGCGCAGCGCGCTAACCACTGCGCAACCGCTCGCGCCGCGTGCACACAGACACGCGTGCAAGGCAGTGCAGACAATTTCCCAAACGTATCAGTCCCCTATATTAATATGTTTCAGCCGATTAATGAGTAGATTTACGTGTGACGGGCAGCATGCGGGTTATAAGCGTTAATGGTTGTAAAGTTCCGATCGTTAGAAAGACTGATGGCAGACGTAAGTTACGGTGGAAGAACTCTTTAAGTCCGGTGATGTTAATTTGTACAGCGAAGGACGAAAACGACAGAATTGAGAAACTGATATCACGATGATTGTCATATCATGAAAATGTTATTGTGGCCACCGCAATTTCCACATGCTTGTAACTATAGACTCACGATCAACACTTCGAAGCCAAGCTGAAAGACGACGATGTCCAGAAGCTAGCCATCGTGCTTCGAAGAATCGCAAAGAAGAAGACTGCCTTAGAGACACGTTTGGGAAGAGTTTCGGTTAAAACATTTTGATGTTTTTCAGATTTGATTGTGCATCGTTAGCGGTGTTACATGGTTGAATTGCAGCGGTAATACAATGCTTATTTCACATCTGACTCAGTTTGCATCAAAATGCATTATCTGTCCATCCGTCTGTTTACCGTTGTCATTGTTAGGGTCATTTCGGCGATAGGTGATTTCACTGCGTGTCTGATGTGTAATTGCCATTTGAATTACACGCCTCAAAGTGACTGATAATTTGTACCTAAATTATACGATACCTGGTTAATTGGTCATCTGTACTTACAATACGTTACTCCCGTAATTTGAAAATTGTTAACTATCTTGTCCATCTATGCATACATATAGCTCTTGGTACGGTCTGTGGTGACTGATACCCACGTACTTCAGGGTACACCTGCTGCCAACGATACACCTGTATTAGTTAAAACGCCTACACCCAGAGGTGAGAGTTAGCGGGTACGGCCTGGTATGGTATACTGGTAAGTGGCCCAATTGTTCAGGACAAACGGGTGGGAAGGTGGTTTGCGATGCAACTGTACCGGTAAGAAATGCAAGTACTTTCACTCATGCCTATACTGTATCGCACACCTTGTCATTGGCGCAGTTAAACTAACTTGACTGCCGTAGCTATATATGAGCACTTTGAATAAATCGATTCGCCTATATTCAATGGTATAAGTAATTGAATCCATGCTGGCTGAAGGCCTCCTCAATCCGTCCGAGTCATGCGGGTTGTTTGACCATACTTCACCGCTTTGGTCAATAATTATTTCGTGAATGTGGGGCGCCAGAGAATATCACGCGCCGCTGATGATACCAGTCGCCACTGATGTTAGCCGTTGCCGGAAATCACACGTAGGTCAGTGATATACATGCACTGGTCTGTACACCTACAGCAATTCTTACACGTAAGTGGACATACCTGTTCATTGACACCTGTACCGCCGAGCGTATCTCGACTGATCAATACATGCCTGGGATAATGAGTACACCTGTGTTTATATGCTCCGGCTCTCTTGATTACATCACACCTCAATCAGTAAAGCCGCGTGTGTTAATTGGTACACCTGTAATGAATACGGAAATGCGCCCGTATGAGTCCGATCCCGGAAGCTAAGCAAAGTCGAACCTGGATAGCGCTTGGATGGGAATACTGTATACTGTTTCTAACAGGTGTCCGAGGCTCTTGCTGTGGGGCGACGTGGTGGGCAGCCAGAAGGCAAGTACAGCAAAAGCCATCGTTGTACGGTACGTCTATGCTCCTCACCTCCATCAACCCCGTATTGGCCGGCGTGGGGACCGTGTAAACTTCACGTGTGTGTAACATGCACTGCACATCCACTTACAACTACTCTACTGCGTTTATATAATAATGGCGCGTTGTGTCTCAATGCTTTGCATAGCACAGACAGGTACAATATATGGATAGGTATGGCTTGGTACGGATAGGTAAGGTTTGCATTACATAGTACGTATACACGTGTGGCTTCATGGAATATAGTGAAGATAGGTATATCGGTTTATATTACATACTGCTGATAATTATACGGGCATATACTGCATAGTACACATGTGTAAATAGGTTTTAAAACAACAATACAATGTATACCGCGCGCAAATTCCCCGTCTGGTCACGGACAACTAAGTCGGTGAGCCGACTTAGTTGTCGGTGAGCCGACTTAGTTGTGGGATGAAACCGGAGGAAACCCACGCAGAACAGGGGGAGAACACACAAACTCCACACAGAAAGGCGCCCGAGGTAGAAGTCGAACTGCCTCCGGCAGGACTTTATTTCCGTGAGGCGCAAGATAATAATAATAATAATTCAATTTATATAGCGCCTTTCACCCGAGGGTCACAAAGCGCTGCACAAGGGCCGCGAAGAGGACGGCATGTCAACAACGAAAGACAAAGCAATAAAAACCAAAGCAACAGAAAATAAATGATTAAGGCTACTTTGAATATACTAAAAGGTTGTGAAAACTGGCAATCTTAAGAGCGGCAACATTCTGCCAGCGTCCCCTAAGATGGCCATCACTTCCTTGAAGACAAACACGGAGGGAGACAGGGAGGAAGGGTGAGCAACAGGGAGAGACACAGGGACACATCAGGCGTCAACGTGGGAGGCGAAACGTCGCGAGGGAGAGATCGCTCGACACGACTATCCCGAAACAACAACTCTGAAGAGCAACCATGACGAATCGAGCCGTGAAAACCTACATCGGAAAATCGATGAAACAGCTGCTCAATGCAGTTGCCAAAGAGGTTCTTAGCGGCACGATCCAAACCCGCAGCAGACAGCTGCACAGCACAACCGCAAAATCCGATGCTACTACTGCGCCCCTCTAGATTACGGAGTACGCAGTAAGGACAGGTAGCTCTCTTGTATGTATTATAAAGTCCGTATAAGTCCCGTCATAGGTGAGCTGCGCCGGCTGGTGAGGTTGTGGTCGCAAGGCCGACACTTCGTGCTGGGCCACTGACCCGAGCACCGCAGTTTCCACCTTAAGATCGACGCTGGGTCTGTTCTAAACGCGCCGGTGATGGTGATGTTGTCCACTTGTAGTTCCCCTGTGGTCGCGCGTTTGCTCTGTCGTTATCCTGGACGCCCCTCGCAAACGACATGCGTCCATCTCAAGGGATGTTTGCCGGTGAAATATTCTAACAAAGTTTTAAACAATAGCCTGCACCGCACAGCTAGATATGTGATAAATTGTACATGGTAACGTGATATGTAGTCCGGGTGCCGGGGTTCGATTCCTGGCTCGGGTGCCTTTCTGTGTGGAGTTTGCATGTTCTCCCCGTGTCGGCGTGGGTTTTCGCCGGGCACTCCGGTTTCCTCCCACAGTCCAAAGGCACGCTGCTGCATAAGTTAATTGGCCTGCTGGCTAAATTGCCCCCCGGTGCCCTGTGATGGACTGGCGTCCCATCCTGGGTATAGCGCTGCCTTGCGCCCTGTGTCTGCCGGGATAGGCTCCGGCTCACCGCGACCCTGTATACGATAAAAGAGGTTTCTGACAATGGATGGATGGTTACGAGAGCGGCTCAAAACCGGTTTAGCCGTGTTGCTCGCCACTCATGCTCCACGCTATTCGGGAGGCGAACCCAGGATTCTGGCTTCACGGCGCTGTCGGATAACCACAGCGCCATCGTCTCACGTGTGTTTGTGTCTATATGCAGCGGCGGAGCAGTGGTTAGCGCACTTCGGGACGAACCCTGCCACGCGAGCTCGATTCTTACTGGGGTCCCGTAAAGAGCTTGAAAGCTCACTGGGTATTTTTCTGCTGTAATAATAAACATCTATCTATCTATGTACATCTATTGCTCGCGACCAATGACAGCGGCGAACATCTGAATCACCTTTAAGGTTGACTCCGCCTTAAACGAGTACCCGATGTTGTGTAAAACGTCAGCACTGGGGAGACAACGGCAGCCATGAGTGGTGCTGGCCACCCACTCCGTCGTGTGCCGTGTCGGCCTTAATAGGTGCTCGCTAACAGCACTCGCCCCAACAGTCCATTACAGGATAGATGGGAAGTGTGTATTTTCGATACCTGTGCAGCGCATGAGTGCGTGTAAACTGTGTGTATGTGTGTAAAGGTATATTCTCTGTTGGTGTATAGTTACTTTATTCGTATGTGTGGGGAGCGGTGGCGCAACGCTTAGCGCACTGCACTACTCGACCACCCTTGTTCGATTCCCGGTGAGGGCTAACATCAGAACTGGTCTTGGGCCTCCCCGAAGCCGACCCAGCCTTAAATAAATTACCTGGTGCGGTCTGTCAACAATCAACACTGGGGAAGACAAAGGCGGCCGTGCGCGGTTTTGACCCACTGCACCGCCTGGTGCGGGGTGGGGCCTTCAAAGTGTACTCGATAACACAGTTGGCCCCAACAGTCGCAACAGCTACACGGAGGCTATTCGTTTATCTCTGTGTGTGTATAACTGCGCATACATACAGGTTCAGGTGTGCAGCGTACGAATGTAGATCTATGTGTATGAGTGTTTCTCTACGTATACTGTAGCGTACAGCGTGTGAACGCCCCAGGTAGTTTTGCAATAAGCAACCGACAGTTCAATGCATGGTACGTGCATGGGGACATACTCGTCCCCCGCCATAGGAATGTAGATTTTTTCCACCGCTGGCTCATGGCTGTGAAGAGGATGTGATAATCGACGCAAAGCTCATTACAGCAGCGAGTCCCTTAGACTTTTTAACGTAGTTTGAACTCGGTCGATCAAACGATCGCATATTTTGTGGATTAAAATGTTACCATATGAATCTCAAACATCCACATATAGGACCGCAGACCTTAGACAATTGTTAGCGCCGGTTTTGTCCAGTTTGCCGCCTGGGCGGCAGGGTGGCGCAGCGGTAACATCTGAGCATCACAGAAAGAAAGTCCTGCCCGAGGCGGTTCGAATCTCGCCTCGGGCGCCTTTTGTGTGGAGTTTGTGTTCTTCCCCTATTCTGCATGTGTTTTCTTCCCGCAACTAAAACACTCTCATTAATTAATTAGCCGATAACATCATAATATACACGAAAGCAGTGTTTGGCCTATTGGCACCGGCTGACCGCCTAGCTGACTTCCCCGCTCTCCGCAGTTTCCTCGCGCTTCCGTATCCTTGTCTCGTCCGTGTCCGGGCGTGGAATTTGCCCGCGTTATAAATTGTATTATCATTGTCTGTGGATCTCCGCGCCTCTGAATATTTCCTCTTGACGTGACATAATGACACCTCCTATATTGTCATGCCTCTAACCCTCAACGTGTTCAACGTGGAGAGAAGCAGCGAGGCTTGCTGTCTCGCATATCACGCCACTCAAGCGCTTCGGTTTACTTGGCCTGACTAGCTTGCCACCGGTCCCCTGAGATGTTGTAACGTGCCTACCGCTCCCCGCTGGACAACTGTTAAAAAGAGCGGCATGGCGCAACGGTTCCTCCCAGCTTAAAAACTGACTGACTGACGGTAGCGCAGTAACACTCGCGCATCGGGGCCTTTCTGTTTAAATGTGTGTGTGTTCTCTCCGCGTCCCCATGTGTTTTACCACGCTACTCCAGTTTCCGCCCAAAGCTAAAACACTCAATATTCGGCCGTTACCATCTTTATACAGAAGACGTGGTGGTGTCTAGCAAATGTTTCCGCTGGCTTACGGCGTGGCCGCCTTCCCCCCCCACCCCCGCTTCTATGGTTCCCTTCACATCTGATTTGTTCTGCGTTCTCTTTCTTCGAGAGCGAACACACACCACGCGCTCGCTACTGCGCCAATGCAAACATACACGCGCACCACCACGAGTGGCCCGTGTAAAACAGAACTCACATTTCTAGTGGCGAGACGGGGTCCGTGGCTTCTGCCGAATCGTCTGGGCGCGGGTGTCGTCCTCCTCCTCCTCCCGTGTCGCCGTGAGCTCCCCACAGCAGCAGCAGCTCGCACAGAGCACCGGCTCGGGTCTGCACGGGGAAGCGACGGCACCAGCGCTCACGGTCACCAACTCGCACGGCCTGCCTGGGGTTCACGCGAGGACGTGGAGCGGCGCTACCCCGGCTAACCTATCCGAACCAGTGGTGGAAATTCTAACATACCCACGGGCGGGACAGCCAGTGTTAATCTTAGTTGTGATAACGGCGGCTGTTTAAGGCGCAGCCCGGAAACTGCTTGTTCACGCCACTGCGAGCAGAAGGGGCTCCGCAGCACGCGGACAGCTGGAGGAGCGCTCTGTCTTTCACGGACCATCGTGCACCTATGTTTCATCGTTAAACCATCCATCCATCGTCAGAAACCGCTTAATCCTGTTACAGGGTCGCGGTGAGCCGGAGCCTATCCCGGCAGACGCAGGGCGCAAGGTAGAGTTCTACCCAGGATGGGACGCCACTCCATCACAGGGCACCGGGGGCAATTTAGTCAGCAGGCCAATTAACCTATGCAGCAGCATGTCTTTGGACTGTGGGAAGAAACCGGAATACCCGGCGAAAACCCACGCGGACACGGGGAGAAATGCAAACTCGACACAGAAATGCACCCGAGCCGCGATTCGAACCAGGGACCTTCTTGCTGTGAGGCCCACTCGTGTAAAAGCGCCGTAACATGATCATCGTAGAGCGATGAGAACGATTAACTCGCTTTTCATTAAACAATCTACGTAGTCGAGCAACCGGCAGTAAACACATTTTAAGAGTTAGATAGACGTTTATTATTACGACAGAAATTACCCAGTGAGCTTTGAAGCTCTGGAAGCGGGATTCCTGCGACACATCAAGAGACGTGTATCCGCAACTCTCCCATGGCCTTGCGGACCACAGCTCTTGACCCCACTGCTCTACAGGGTGTAGGCCTACTCTTCCACGATGGCCAAACACCTCGCAAGAGGTTTCATTGCCTACACCTGAACCCACCACGATGCCGTAAACGATTTAAATGTAAATAGTGAAATATATGTATACATGTCCGCACACGGCACACGGACGCCCGCTTACATCTGCATTGGACTAGAACGCTGTATTTCAGTGAAGGCGCGTGTAGATCAGTCAACACATTCTATATGCACCGCACCAACGGTGATTTGATTTGATTTTTGTTTGTGCGGATAGACTGGTCCCCGGCGGCGGAATGTGGAATGTTTTCTACTGACTCGTTGACGAGACCGCTTTGAGCAGCATGACACGTGAACTGTCGCACGTGTGTGCTCTCCCACACAGTGCGTGTATTATCATTGAACTAGTTATCGGATGTATAACGTATATTATCACTGGAAAGACCAAGGCGGCCGGTCGTTGTGCTTGGCACCCCATCGCTCGTGCACCGTTCCGGCTCAAATAGGTGCTCGATAAGGGCACTTGCCCCAAAAAGCCCGTGTAGGCTACACGGGTGACCTTTGTCTTGGCCTGTCTGTATTGTTCACAGTGCATTGTGACCGTAAGTGCGCATTGCACGTGTTTCTTACCTGGGCATCTGAGCGAGTTTCCGCGGGCGTGGGGAAGCGAGTTAAGTGCGTGGAGCTGCCGTCTCCTTTTATATGAGACATGCATCAGCAGCAGCAGAGCCGATCGCGCCCACCCCCCACATCATCCACCGCGCGCCCCCACTCTCCCCGTGTCATAGCACACACAAAGACCCCCCGTATAGCCTTCAACAGAGTTTTATGGCAAGAGCTGCTGGTAAGAACCTAGTGAAGGCCGGGACGCGAGGTGGCCAACACCACGCCCGGCCGCCTTTGTCTCCCCCCCACTGCTGCTGTATTTAACCACCGCATTAGGTATGAATTGTCGGCTGAGTGGACCTAGGGGAGATTCAGGACCGGTTCACCTTTACATTGCAGTCTCGGATGGAGGGCGGTCCTTTGTTTTTGGTGTGTATGTACACGCGTGCGTGCATGTGAATCAACTGTGAAGTCGTGTATAGAAGAAAGTTGTTTTGTTCCTCCACGAGGTCCACTGAACCATACATTGGTATATAGTCAGTTTAGTGTGTGAGCATAAGCAGTGGGGAGATAAAGGCGGCCGGGCGTGGTGCTGCCACAAGATCCTCACGTGCATCGTGCCGACCTTAATAGGTGCTCGCTAACGGCACTTGACCCGACGGTCTGTTAAGGCTATATGGAGGATATTTGATGCGTCGCGCAGTGGAAACATCTGCGCCTCACAGAAAGAATGGTCTTGCCCGAGGCGGTTCGATTCACACCCTGGGCGCCTTTCTGTGTGGAGTTTGTTATCCCCAGATTCTGCGTGGGTTTCCTCCAGGTTTTCCGGTTTTCTCCCACAACATTAAAATAACACTCCTTAATTAGTTGGCCGACAACATAATATATAGGAAGCAGTGACTAGTGGCAATATATTGGCGCCGGCAAAACCGACTGGCTGCCTCCTTCGCCTCTCTGCGCTTTCCTCCCGCCTCTGAATCGTTCTCTCTTCGAATTAATATCTTCGACATTGAATTAATATTTTCGCGTTCTACATTTAAAATTCATTATTATGTGCATAGGTGGGGAGCGGTAGCGTGGCCGTTAGCGCACTCTGTTACCAACCCAGAGACCAGAGTTCGATTCAGGCTCACGGTCAATAACCCTTGACGCTTATCTGAACAGTTGTTGGGCCTCCCATCGCTCGTTTCAGCCTCATAGGTGCTCGCTAACAGCACTTTCCTCCAAAGTCTATGAAGGCTATACGGGGATCTTTGTCTCGTGTGTGTACGTGTGTACGTGCGTGTGTATGTGTGTCCACGCTCTGTATCGAACCGCGCTGTTTACTATGATCGTAGCACAATTAAAGGTCACTTCAAACGAGAGCTTTTAATTTTTAGCATCGACAAGCCGTCATCGCGTCCAAATTAAAAACGATAGCCGCACCACGGAACGCGACTCCCGGGTTCAATGCGCGCAAAGGCAAAGGCACCCCGTGTAGCCTTTGCGAGCAGTTTGGGCAAGTGTCGTTATCGAGCACCTATTAAGGCCGAAACGGCGCACGAATAGTTGGTGCGGCCGGCCAGGCACCTTCCCGGCCGTCTTTGTCTCCCCCGCGCCGATGTGTACACAAGTACTCAAGCGGTAAATGAGCGGCACGGGGAGAAAGAACAAGTTGATGGTTGCTCTTGAGAGCTGTTCTTTTGGGATAGCCGTGTCGAGCGATCTCCCTCTCTCCCTCGCGACGTTTCGCCTCCCACGTTGGAAGCCTGATAATGCTTCGAAAGAACAGCTCTGAAGAGCAACCATCATGAATCAGCCGTGAACATCTACATCCGTAAAAAAACAGGTTGACAACAAAGTACACCTGTGTCGCCCGAGGTGGTTCGATTCCCGCCTTGGGCGCCTTTCTGTGTGGAGTTTTTGTGTGTTCTCCCCCTGTTCTGCGTGGGTTTCCTCCGGGTTCTTCGGTTTCCTCCCACAACTTAAAAAAACGCTCATTAATTAGTTGGCCAATAACATTATAATGCATAGGAAGCAGTGTATGGCAATATGTTGGCGCCGGCACAACCGCGCTGCTGCCTCCTCCGCCTCTCTGCGCTTTCCTCGTGCCTCTGAGTCGTTCTGTCGTCGAATTAATACCTTCGACGTTTAATGAATATGTGCGCTTTATAAATTGAATGAATAGTAATATTTGTCTCTCCAGACAAACTATACTGACACATATAATTGTCCACAATGCATTCGGGAAGTTTCAATATTAAAAACATACCTGTCATTTATGTGGCGATACAAATACGACGCTGAACGTTGTTATGTTGTGTATAAAGGTTTGCGTCCAAATAAGAACCCATGGAGGATCCTGCCTATCAACATCTGGAAGCTCACCTGCATTGGTGTCAGTAAGCCGGACTGACGATGAGAAACCATCCATCCATTGTCAGAAACTGCATAATCCTGTACAGGGTTGCGGTGAGCCGGAGCCTATCCCGGCAGACACAGGGCGCAAGATAGGGATATACCTTGGATGGGACGCCAGTCCATCACCAGGCACCGGGGGCAATTTGGTCCGCAGCCCAATTAACCTATGCAGCAGAAACCAAATGTCAAAATCAGTCCAGACTTCGCTTCGCTTTAAACAATGCTGATGAGAAAAAATGCACTCTCAGGATTCCGTGTGGCTGATGGGCTGTGTAAACAAAATACCGTTATGTTGGAGAAGGACAACTATGGGAGGGAGTATTTTCTTGTCCACGGATTGGATCTACGTGTTGGAGCGCGATGTGTCTCCCCCACGATGCTGCACGCAGTCGCGTGTTTAATCGTGGGCGCGCTCACGTCTTTTATCTGTCTTGATGTTATTGACATGCCGTTCTCTCCGCAGCCTTGTGCAGCGCTTTGTGACCCTCGGGTGAAAGGCGCTCTATAAATGCTATTATTATTATAGCCCCGCCTTGCGCCCTGTGTCTGCCGGGATAGGCTCCGGCTCACCGCGACACTGTTCAGGATTAAGCGGTTTCTGACAATGTATGGATCGATGGATTCCCTGAGCGTGGGCGACTAAGGGAGCCCCACCAATGAGTCAAATATGTTCTTAGATATTCACTGTTGGTGCGAGGGGGGGGGGCGATGCCCCTTACCTCCTCCCCCCGCCCCCCAATATGTTCAGGTCAGCCAATCAGTGAACCCAATCTCTTGTTATATACATACACAGGCAATTATACCACGTGTGGTCGTTCTCAGTGCACTGCGGACCCTGGTAAGGTTATTACATTATCTGAGTGTGCGTCTTCACTCGGAATCAGGAGGTCTGGTCTTGTCAGTCGCGCTCTGTGGCTGTGGTGGCGAGACGATGATGGTGATGATGAGGGTGTTGGTAGTTGTCCAGTAACGATCACTTCTTCATGCCCTTTATGTAACCATTTTGCACCCAGATAAAGTGCGTCTGGGCTGCACGGTGGCGCGCTGAGTTGCGCTGCCGCCTCACAGCAAGATTGTCCCGGGTTCCAATCCCTGCTCGAGTGCCTTTCTATGTGGAGTTTGCATGTTCTCCCCGTGTCCGCGTGGGTTTTCGCCGGGCACTCCGGTTTCCTCCCACAGTCCAAAGACATGCTGCTGCATAGGTTAATTGGCTTGCGGACTAAATTGTCTCGGTGCCCTGTGATGGTCTGGCGCTCCATCCTGGGTATAGCCCTGCCTCGCGCCCTGTGTCTGCCGTGATAGGCTCCGGCTCACCGCAACCCTGTACAGGATTAAGCGATTTTTGAAAATCAATGAAGTGCGTCTTAAACAACACACGAGTGGCAAATCCTCCAACCTCTGCGCGCCTGTGTAATCCACGCGGCTGCAACGTGGAGGAGGCTCAATACCACGAGCAGCCAGGAGTTTCCCAGTGACCACGGTCGTGTAGCGGTGATGATTGGGCTCGACACGAATCCTTGAGCAAGACAGAGTGGCGCTTCACAAGCGGGTGCCCGCGGGGAATTGAGCGCGGGGTCCACCGCCAACCACGTGGACGCCTCCGTGTTTAGAATTCACGCGTCTCTACAGCTTATCTACTTTGAGTTTGCTCAGCGGCGTAGCGATCGAGTGTGCAGGCGGCGCAACTGCAACCGGTCCCACGGATTGGAGGGGGGGCCACAGGCGCCGGGATGAGAAGAGGAGGTTTTTGGGGGGTGTTCGGGGTGGGGGGTAATTGGATGGGGACGGGGCCCATTGCACTCGTGGCACCGGAGCCGGAGCCGGCCACGCCTCTGGGCGTGCCCCCACTTCCCCCGGTTCATCTGATTCCCAGCAGCTGTCAGCCTTTGACAAATACTGCCAATTTGCACCGTGAGCTGTGATTGGAAACTTCGCGTTACGCCGCCTTGCCTTGGAACATTAAGCGGCGCATGTTGTTGACGCTGCCTGCTTGTGCGGCCGCGTTGGCCGCGTTGGCCGCGGCGCACGAGAACCACAACCCCCGCCCGTTCCTAAATAATAACGTTGTGCGGCCGTAAAAGGAAAACATAAGAGGCGACGTTCAGACAATGGCCCTTCTTCACATTCTAAGCACACCTAAGCTTGATTCATTATAGCTTAAAATATGCTTGTATCATATCTAAATCTTCATCATTAGTCTTAGGTATCGTGAGCCGTGTGTTATTGTTGAACAGTTAATACACGAAAATACGCATATGCCGAAGACGCAGATCCCTCGTATAGCCGCGACAGACTGTTGGGGCAATTGCTATTCGCGAACGCCTATGAAGGCCGGCACGGCACACGAAGGGGGTAGGTAACTAGGACCACGTCTGGCCACCTTTGTCTCCCCACATCAGGTACTCCTTTAAGGCTGAATCGACCTAGGGGAGAACCCAGGAGCGGTTCAAATATTCTCTCCGATCCTCCGCCCGCCTCACCTCCCTCCATCCCCATCTCCCGTCTCCTCGTTCCCCTCGCCACGCACACCCCGACTAGAGCCCCGCACGTCTGCGGGAGGCTCGTTAAGATGATGAAGTATGTGGAGGTCAGGCCCTCGCTCCGGCACAGTGACCCCCATACCTGGGATCTCCACATCCTGATGCCGCCTCTTTCCCTCCCTCCCTCCTGCTGCTGCTTATGCGGATACGGCCAGTGCTACACAGCGTCGTCGCGACACACGCACACGGGCGTACAAGCATATTCATTTGGCCACACGCGGTGGCAGGCGTGTATATTTGAATGATATATTTCAATTATTTATCCAGGAGAGGCACACACGGATACAAATACGAAGATCCCCCTTATAGCCTTAACAGACTGTTGGGACAGGTTCTGTTAGCGAACACTAATGAAAGCCGGCACAGCACACGAAAGGATGGGTGACCAGACCAACGTCCGGCCGCCTTTGTCTCCCCAGTGATGATGTTTACACACCATACCTAGGTACTCGTTTGAAGTTGTGTGGATGTCACTAGGAGCAGTGGCGCCGTGGTTAGCGCTTCGAATCCGACGATCGGAGTTGGATTCCCGCACATGACCAATACCTGACGAATATCTAAACAGGTCGTGAGCCTCCCCAAAGGATCAGCTCAGCCTCAAATGGTGCGGTGTGTAAACACCGGCCTTCATAGGTGTTCGCTGACAGCACTTGCCCCATGCTAAAACGAGGGACCTTTGTCTGTGTGGGAGTACGTGTGCGGCCCTATGTCCACGCGCGTGGCCACAGGGTGTCCCACAAACAGCGAGTTTTATTCGCGAAGCGGAGCCGCGCGGATCAATAAACAATCTGAGCCGCTGCTGAAAAATAATTTTTGACGCTTAATGAAGAAAAGTGCTCGGTTATGGCTTAATTTAACAGCCTAATTGGTCAGGCGAACAATACAGGCAGCACACACACACACACAATACCCTAAACACACACAAGTGTTACCCCACACACAGATACATGTATTACTCTATACCTACACACACTAGTATTATCCCACATACGCACACACGAATATTACCCCACAGCAACTGCCGTTCGCCGCTAAGTGGCGGTGACGTGCCCACGGCGCTTGTGCCAAGCCAGATGCACGTTTAGGCCACGCACAAGCAAGAGAGTGGTGGCATAGTGGTTAGCGGGCTGTGCTGTGAACCTGGTGACCTGGGTTCGATTCTCGTCCACGGCTAACATCAGTAGCATTGGCTCCTCTTTAGCTATCTGGTGTGGTGTGGAACATCAACCTGCATCCAGGTTTATTGATAACCCAGCAGCCACAGATTCACTCAAGTCACCAAGCGACAATCGCTTGGTGACGTTTGGCCGTGCGACGTTTGGCATACAGACAATTCTGCAATAGTTTCGCAATCGATTAATCATGCATACACGAATGTTTGTTTACTGCTTGGTGTTGTGTTAAAATAATTCTAAGCTTACAATTGAAGTATATTATTGCAACATTCTCATTGGGAGAGTTCAGTGATTTTTAATCAGTGCGCGCGCGCGCGTGTGTGTGTGTGGGGGGGGGGTCATCATTGAATTTTGCCTGGGGCCCCCGATTCACTCAGATCGCCCCTGGGTGGTTGCAGCAGCAGGTGCTGACATCAGTTGCCCGGCGGAGGCCGAGAGGCGGCCTTGGGGGTTGGGGCCCGCGCCGGGACCAATCCCTCCCAGCGGAGGGGACGACGGAGTGAGGGGCCCCCCGCGCTCATCTGGGCCACACGGGGCCCGGCACGTGGACTCTGGGCTCTGCACCTGGACCCGGGGCCCTTGTGACTGACGCTGAGGTGAGCGAGACACTTGTGTTGCTGGGATTCGCTCCGTGCTATACAGAGTGCAGGCATTCACTTCCCGTTTGTCTAATGCTCAATCCGACAGAAAGCAAGTAAATCCTGCTGCGGGTGACTCCTAATCTATATTTCACTATATATCTGTTATGAAACGATGGTTTTGAATTTCTGTTTATCAAGTCACGGCTTTGCTGAGGATCGTGGTCTGGTTTTATGCAAGCCGATGTTCCAGGGTCATTAACGTCACGTTTACAATCACACCGATCGTCAAAAAATACCTCGTTAAGAGTCTCACGTAATTGAGGTGGAGTGAGAGTTTCATTCCGGTCAGGTAAGCCGAGCACGGCATTTTCTCGGCAGTCAGACGCATCTCAGTGCTGTCCTGTGTGTGGCATTTAAGTGTTCTTGCCGAACTCTTGGTCTTGTGTGCCGCTAGAGGGCTACAGGGTTGAGTTTGCTGTGTTGGATTTGTTTCACGGATGACCCGGTTTTGCCAGTTTCTCGGCTCTTCCACGAGGGAAACCCGTGCAGCGTGAGCACAGCAGCAACAACAAATTCAAAACCACATTCACATTGCAGAGAACGAGAGCTGGGTCCTGCAGAAATATCGCTCAACTAACACACGAGGTGTTTGACGGTCGTAATCGAAGAAATCAAGAGGCGTCAAAAAAGAGGCGTCAGGTACACAGGTATGCCGCGTGTTTTAGTCTAAACCGGAGCGTCCGTGCATCTGGAGAATCAGGAGAATGGAGAAACCTGTTTTGCTATTTTGGTTACTTTTAAGACGAGAGAGAAGGCCGGAAATTCACATGGAGGAGGCTTCACGGGCAGAGAGAGGAGGGGAGAGAGATCGAGTATGAACTTAGGCCAATGTCTGCAGCTCATATCGCCAAGGGGAGGCGACTCCACGGGGGCAGCAGCGAGAGGGAGCGAGGTGTCACGAACCGGAGGTTGATATAGATTTCCAGAGGAAGGTTCTGACGTTACGTGATGCGGTTTGTGTTATGTATAGGATTTGTGTTTCGGATAGAGTTTGGATTGAGGATAGAGTCAATGATAAGGTTGGGGTTAGCCATTGACTACAACTCTGTGTTTGTAATTCTCACTCTTGGCGCCTGGGTTTATGAGGCTGCGTTTGATACGCGTTTCTAGCTACTGTGGCTGCCAGAGTATTTTGTGCCAAATGTGTCCGTTATGCTGAATCATCCATAGTATAGCTATTTTTATGGGTTGGGTCACGTAAAATAAGTGTCGAGACCTAACCCATTAAAAGAGCTATACTTATGGATAACATTGGTCATGAAAGCCTTCGTGTTAAATCCTGAATAATGTTTTATTAATGTGTTTGTTACGCAGTTTATTTGCAGTGGTTTTCCATACTGGGGTTGTCCATGGAATTCGAGACTCACTTTAGACACCATTTTAAAATCATTATCAGCTTAAATATGTGAATATATAATCAAGTGCAACACTCATTAACACGAGTTTGCACTGTTCTACCACGAAGAGTACTGTTTTACTACATTTTGACTTTAAAATGCTCCACTATGAAGCAAACCTATTTATTTACCAGCAAGTTTTAATTGTTGTTAGCCATGGTTTTGTGAAAAATTACAGTGAAACTAAGTGGTGAGACATTTTTTTAACAAATCCTTTAGGTTTTAATGTTGGTAATTGCTATTTTGACAAGATTCCAACAAAATCCATGACAGAGTGGCAGGGAATTGCCAATTTTTTATGCATGTAGTGTTTTTTGTCTAGGTGCTTAGCTTTCACGGGGTTTTTACGTAAAACAATGGCTTTTGGCTTAAATATGTTGAAAACAGTGAAAATCGACATTTTCTTTCAAAAATCATCGTTTTAAATGCAAAAACGCATTAAAACAGCGCCCCCTACTGGAAATATCGCCCCTACTGGTAGAATAGCGGCGCCCCTAGTGGTGAGCAGCGCCCCCTAGTGGACACAAATTTGGGTTTCTAAAAAGAAAATCTCAATTTATTTTTCCCCTCCCTTCCACCACCCCTCCCCCTTCACTCCACTCCTCCTTCTGTTCCAGGTTCCCACCTCCAGGTGGCTCCACGTCCGCAGGTGTTTTCATGGCTCCAGGTGTCTCCTCTATCACCAACTCTGCACCTTATCACGTACGTTACCTCGCATGCGTGCGTGTGACGTCATCACGTACGTTGAGTAAATGGATGGAACATTTATATTGCGGGGTTTGAACCGGGGTGGCCTGACTGAGAGACTGCGTTTGTTACCACTACGCCAATTCAGCCAACGAACATGGCAGCATGTTTTGGTTATTAAGTAATGGACATTTTGATCATTTAAATTCAACGTTTTGGGTGTGATTAAACTTAAAGAAATTAAATTCAAAAATAACAGATTCGAACCTTCGTCCCCGTGATTCGTAATCCCGCACAAACCCAGTCGGCAATGTGGTATGGTGACGTCACGGGCGGTTTTGTCTTTGATGAACATCACCTATTCCGAAGTGGGTCGAGTTTTCTTTCCGAGACCAGAGTTTCTACAACATCTAGTTGCACTTGGGGTCTCGGCGTCCCGAGAGCAATTGCGATCTTAACCGCGGGGCAACCGAGGCAATTGGCCTGTCCTTCCCACGGGGAGGGGGGGCGGGCCATAAGCCGGCCGCTTGTCCAAGAAGCGACGATCGGCATACAGACAATTCCACAACAGTTTCTTTATTGATTAGCCATGTATACCAGAATGGGTGTTCACTGCTTCTTGGTATTCTGTTAAAATATTGACGTTTTGTTGGGTGTGTGTTCAGACACGGCGATTCAACCGCGACGTGCACGCCACCCCGTCGCTTGTGCCGCGTTGGTCCAACGGCACTTGCCCCAGCATCACCTGTGGGCTATACGAGGGACCTTTGCTTCGTTTGAAGATAAGACGCGCGTGTGTGATGAGCGCGCCCACGAGTCGTGAATTAAGAGCTAATCAGGGAGCACGCGCATCCATCCATAACTGTTAAGTTGTTCACTGCCGTCACCCCCCCAATTATTGAAAATCAACGCGGCCCATTCAAGACAGACGGACGTACGCATAGACACACACACGCGTAAATAGATACACAGACCCAGAGCTAAAGCTCCGCCCCCCCCCGCCCCCCAATATAGACGAGAACACAATGTTGTTGCAAGTGCTGTTAGCGAGCAGTATGCCTGACCACATTTGTCTCCCCAGTGGTGATGTTCTACAACGCACCAGATATCAATGTAATGCTCGGCAAGCCGAGCAGCACGGGAGTGGCGGGAGTGGCCTCTCGGCAAGCCGCCTCTGCCGTGCTGCTTTGCAAATGGGATGTTGATGCGCCTCGCCAAGACAATCCCAGCCTCACACCGTGGAGAACGATTCCCGTTCTGCACGGGGGCTGGCGACTTCCTCCAACGTTAAAGGCTCGGCAACCAAGTACATGGTCAAGCCACCCTTTTCCCCAAGTTGTTTGGGCCGAGAGGTTTTCTCTCCCCCAAGGCCTCAGAAATGCTCAACAAACCCACATACCTGTTCCTGGGCATCGCAGAAAGGATAGCTGTTCCCTCTAAAGATGGCAATGGATTTGGTTCTGCATGTTATTTGTAGATGTATTAAAGCGTAATTTGTGAGTGTTGGGATAACACATGTACTACGAGGACAGTACTGGTGGGTCTGTAAAGCCTGAACACAAGACCACAGGTCAACACTTTACTTTCACTGCAGCTTTGATCGTGGGGCCGAATAGAGTGATCAGAACCCATCAGAGTGTAACTTGAACGATTAAGAGACTAACTTTTTGGGTTCTAAATCCGCCTGCTTGTGCGTGTGTTATCTCACAGCCCCAAGCGCCAGGGAGGGATTGGGGAGCAGTGGGGAGGGGTGGAGGAGAGTGGACTTTAATCCCCCCAGCGCACTAACTCAGTGTCACTCACACTTACAGCAACACACACACACAAAGATCCCCGCATAGTCTACACAGGCTATAGGGGCAAGTGATGTTAGCGAGCACCTATTTTGGCCGGAAGGCCCAAGAAGGGGTGAGTGGCGAGCACCACATCCAGCTACCATTGTCTCTCCAGAGCTGATGTTTACACAGCACCAGGTACTGTACTCATTTAAGGCTGAGTCAACCGAGGGGAGGACCAGGAGAGGTTCAGTTGCTCGTCACGAATGTCGGCTGTGACCCAGGAATTGATCTCAGGTTGCCAGGTTCATAGCCCAGTGCACTGCACACTAATAATAATAGCATTTATAGAGCGCCTTTCACCCGAGGGTCACAAAGCGCTG